>JAQFVV010012455.1:3126749-3134249 GCA_028023455.1 Epiperipatus broadwayi | reverse complement strand
TGCCTCAAAAGAAATCTCAAAAATATTTTTAATAAGGAGAACATATCATAATTAACCTATATGTATATTAATTGCTAATAATGTTTTAATGTAGAGTTAAATATTTATATAATTTATCAAAGGCATATTTACTTATTGAAGTTCCAGAAATAGGAGATTCTATATATTTTTGATATTCAAAATGGTAGAGATCGTGTACTAAATTAGCATCAATATATCACTATATAATTATTGAAAGTGGTGTTATTTTATTAAATAATATAATTAATTATCTTAATTTTACTTTTGGTATTTCACTGTAATAAGAATAAAGAGGTGTAAAGTTGCTTATTATATTTTATAATAACATCACTTATTTTGTCTCGTTTTTATTATGACTATTTTTATTTAAAACGGATTGCTTTTTTATTATGACTATTTTTATTTAAAATGGATTAATTGTTCTGGCCAGTAGATCCTCAATAGAATAAAGTTAGAAGAAATATCAAAAAATGAATTTCCAAACTTTTCAAAATAAGTGGATTAAAAGTTTTGCACATTTATCTAAATGAACATTTATGAGACCAATGACCATATTTACTGACTGACATAGCTTTCATGAATAGTTTTGTGTTCTTTACTGTAGAATCTTTTTGTCTAAATTAGAGTAATCAATGGATACAATATAGTATAGTGTTATAAGATCATGACTTCCTAAACAGTTTCTGGCTTTTGACTTCATCAGTGAGAACTAGGATTTAAAGCTGGAACTAATATATTTATGCATTTAGCATTCACTACTTTTTAATATTATTCAAATAAAAAGTCTGACACTTTATAAAAAAAAGACCATAAGGTTTTAACTTAATCCAATTCATTAGCATAATTATATAAACTTGATACCAGGTGTTAGTCTTTATACTTAGCTTTTAACCAAATGAAAGTTTTCTACCTTTTGTTTAGGAAGATTAATATCTAACAATATCATATGGCTTTTTCATATACTTTAAAAGCAACTGCTTCTATTATTTCTAATCAAAAAGTAGATCTTCAGATGGCATAAACAATTAATAAAATACATAGAAACTGAATTGGTATCTGAACTATTTAACTATGAAAATGAGTTAGCTTGGAATAAAAATCTTAGGGTTTTTTTAAAAAAATTCAAACTATTGGTTTGAATAATGTAAAAAATAAATAAATGGCAACTAGAAGTTGCATTTGCATTAATTCCAGGTTTGAATCTTTGTTTTTCATAATGAAATTATATTATAACACTACATCATATAATATTATTAAAAATATAATAACTAAGGATGATTAGAAAATCCTTTTTAATGGATATAAGAAACACATTTTTTTTGTAGTGATTACTTTCAATTTATAAGTAGTAATATTATTTTTGTGAATGAAATACACAATAAAATCTGACATAAAGACTTGTAGAGGAAATAAACAATTCAACAACAAATTTCCATAATATTTATATATCAAATGCAAATATATACAATAAGCATTAGAATGGCAGGCAACTTTGTGATGTAAGCATTAATTATTAGTTTGGTTTATTTACCGTTTTCTTTCAATAGTGAAAATATTAAAAAATATTTTTAAAGTATTCTGGATGGGTAATAATGCACCAATTTTACAGCAGAATTTGTAAACTAATTAGTATTTTTAATAAAAAATATCTAAGTATATTTATAGCAGAAAAAGCCAAAATGTAAGTGCTAAATCGCTAATGGTGAAGTTATTTTTTAACAATATTCTTCTAAATTAATATTCTGTAGTAATTTTAAGTATGAGCCAGAAAAACAAAATTTAAAGTTGATTAATATTGACATTAAAAATTTATTTAAAGTAAACTTATGATAAAAATGTGCAAAATCAAAATGCTAGACATGAATTCACTAAATGCCTAATACTGAAACTATAGTACCATATAAGATGTAATATGTTGGACTATTTCCATCATTTATGGGTGAATATTGAATATATAGAAAATTTTAAACTTTATTTAAACATTTCAAATACAAACAACTTGTTAATAATAACACACAAATAGACAATACAGGTTAGTAATTACACAACGTTTCGAGTAGTATTATTCTCCACTCTTCTTCAGGTGTTGCTGGCCTATATGCACAGTGACAATATTTGCTTAGAAGTTGAACTCGCACCTTTAGATTCTTGTATATTGAATTTAAGGCAAACGCTCTACCAACTGAGCTATTCTGTCAAAGGCAACATATAGTAGAAATTTGATATATTTATACTTGAGGGTTGGTTCAAATCCTCCTGAGTCCTTCAATTTTTTTTTTTTTTAACAAGTCTAATTATTTTTATTATTTTTTTTTTTCCTAAGAGCAAGATTAATTAGAGGCTTCCATACATTGTGTATTGCCACACTGGGTTGACTTATAGGATTATTTACCATTGTCATATGAGCAGCTTCCTTGAATTTTCTTCTATGCATTTTTTCCTCTTTATCCAATATCTTTGTATTTTCCCACTTAAGCATGTGGTCATTAGTACATACATGATCTGCTATGGTAGACACATCTGTTTTTTCTCTTTTAACCATTAGTTTGTGTTCCTTCAATCGTTGTTCAACAGGCCGACAGGTCTCACCAATGTATTTTCTTCCACATTCACATGGTATCTCATAGATGCAGTTTTTGTTCTTCAGCATTTCCAGTTTAGGCTTAGTAGAAGTAAGCATTCCTCGAAGTGTGGTATGGCTTTGGAAAGCAGTTCTAATATTATATTGACTGCAGATTCTTTTTAGTTTGTCCGCCATTCCTGGTATGTATGGATACACCACCGTACCAATAACTGTTTTCTCTTTTGGTGTCTTTTTGTGTTGTCTATTGAAGGTTTTTCTGATGACTGCTGATGGATAACCATTCTTCATAAGCATTTGTTCTATGTGAATCTTTTCTTTTTCCAAATCACTGGTTTCTGAACAAACCTCCTTTGCTCTGTTCCATAGTGATAGTACAATTCCTTGTTTAGTGCTTCTTGTATGATTGGATGTATATGCCAAGTATTTTCCAGTGTGTGTTGGTTTCCTATACACTGTTGTTTTTACTTTGCCCTGAGGGAGTCTTGTCACAAGAACATCCAAGAATGCCAATTTTTGTTCTTGTTCTGATTCCATCGTGAATTTAATTGTAGGAGATATGTTGTTAATGTGCATCCAGAAAGACTGTAATTTTACCTTGCCATGTGGCCATACTACAAATGTATCATCAACATATCGAAGCCACACTTTAGGTGGACATGGAGTAGTATTTATGGCTGTGGTTTCAAGTTCTTCCATGTAAATGTTGCTGAGCAAGGGTGACAGTGATGATCCCATGGCCATCCCTTGATTTTGTTGGAAGAATTCTGAGTTATATTGAAAGTATGTTGTTGTTACACAGAATGTTAATAATTCCATTATACTATCAATAGGTAGAGCTGTTCTAGTTTGTAGACTATTATCATCATATAACCTTTTCCTTACAATAGACAATGCTTCATCACATGGTACATTTGTAAACAGACTTTCCACATCAAAGCTTACCAATATGTCAGTTCTTTCCATTTTCATGTTCCTGACTAATTCTACAAAGTGCTTAGAATCCCTGATGAAAGACAGTGTCCTATATGCCAATGGACTAAGAACTTCGAGAAGAAATCTTGACAAATTTTGACAGGGTGAATTTCTAGAACTAACAATAGGTCTCAATGGAACATTCTCTTTATGGATTTTAGCCAGTCCATACAGGTGAGGAATCTTGCTGAAATACGAAGTTAATTTTCTTTTTTCTGAATCACTGAAATACCTGCAGTCAATATATTACCTGCAGTCAATATAATATTAGAACTGCTTTCCAAAGCCATACCACACTTTGAGGAATGCTTACTTCCACTAAGCCTAAACTGGAAATGCTGAAAAACAAAAACTGCATCTATGAGATACCATGTGAATGTGGAAGAAAATACATTGGTGAGACCTGTCGCCCTGTTGAACAGTGATTGAAGGAGCACAAACTAATGGTTAAAAGAGAAAAAACAGATGTGTCTACCATAGCAGATCATGTATGTACTAATGACCATATGCTTAAGTGGGAAAATACAAAGATATTGGATAAAGAGGAAAAAATGCATAGAAGAAAATTCAAGGAAGCTGCTCATATGACAATGGTAAATAATCCTATAAGTCAACCCAGTGTGGCAATACACAATGTATGGAAGCCTCTAATTAATCTTGCTCTTAGGAAAAAAAAAAAAAAATAATTAGACTTGTTATAAAAAAAAAAAATTGAAGGACTCAGGAGGATTTGAACCAACCCTCATATATAAATATATCAAATTTCTACTATATGTTGCCTTTGACAGAATAGCTCAGTTGGTAGAGCGTTTGCCTTAAATTCAATATACAAGAATCTAAAGGTGCGAGTTCAACTTCTAAGCGAATATTGTCACTGTGCATATAGGCCAGCAACACCTGAAGAAGAGTGGAGAATAATACTACTCGAAACGTTGTGTAATTACTAACCTGTATTGTCTATTTGTGTGTTATTACTAACAAGTTGTTTGTATTTGAAAAGTTTAAATAAAGTTTAAAATTTTCTATACATTCAACATTCACTCATAAATGATGGAAATAGTCCAACATATCACATCTTATAATATACCATCATTACAAACCTTCAGACAAATACTAAGTACTCGGTATGGACCCGATGCTATGTTGAAATTTAGACATTATGAAAAATTATGTCTAAAACTGGCTAAAGTAGAAAATCATTTAACTTTCTTATGTAAATGTAAATCAGAAGGGATTATCCCTAAGGGTTTGCAGTTAAAACCTCCTATTTCCTCCAAGAGAGCTGAGAAAATTATTCAGAGAGCAAATGAGGCCTTATTGAGAGAAAGTATAAAGGTTCAGCGGTTTACCAAGTATCAAACATTGCAATCTATTAGAAATGTGGAATCGTTTCTACAAAACAAAGTTACAGATGAAGATTTCTCAAGAATTTGTCAAGCAGTGAACAGATCATATTGTAAGTTACATGGAAGGATAAAAGAACTTCAGAAGAAGAAGCTTGTAAATCTACATGGGCAAGTCAAAAGTAATACTGCAACTAGTCTATCCTCATCATCAGTGAAAAATCTTAGTTCTAAACAACTTACCAATTGTGAATTATCAGTTCTGGAAAAAGGTTTGAATTTCGCCATTACACCATCTACTGTTCCACTATTGGATATAATGGCCGCCACTGATGAGGTGACCCAAAATTTGAATCTAGAGGAAGCAGCAGAGTTACGCTGGAGAGTAAAAAGAACACTGGAAAGACATCAAGTGCACAAGCAGAAGTCAAACATTTCATGTGATGAGAGGAAAGCTATTAAATCTCTCAAACAGGATACATCTATAATCATTCTTCCTGCTGACAAAGGTAACACTACAGTTGTAATGGATAAAACTGATTATGATAACAAAATACAAGGCCTTCTCACAGCAGGCCAATACAAAAAAGTAGCAAAAAATCCAATTCCAAATACAGAGGTAAAACTACAAGCATTACTCCGGAAGCATCGCAGGTATTTCAGTGATTCAGAAAAAAGAAAATTAATTTCGTATTTCAGCAAGATTCCTCACCTGTATGGACTGCCTAAAATCCATAAAGAGAATATTCCATTAAGACCTATTGTTAGTTCTAGAAATTCACCCTGTCAAAATTTGTCAAGATTTCTTCTCGAAGTTCTTAGTCCATTGGCATATAGGACATTGTCTTTCGTCAGGGATTCTAAGCACTTTGTAGAATTAGTCAGGAACATGAAAATGGAAAGAACTGACATATTGGTAAGCTTTGATGTGGAAAGTCTGTTTACAAATGTACCATGTGATGAAGCATTGTCTATTGTAAGGAAAAGGTTATATGACGATAATAGTCTACAAACTAGAACAGCTCTACCTATTGATAGTATAATGGAATTATTAACATTCTGTGTAACAACAACATACTTTCAATATAACTCAGAATTCTTCCAACAAAATCAAGGGATGGCCATGGGATCATCACTGTCACCCTTGCTCAGCAACATTTACATGGAAGAACTTGAAACCACAGCCATAAATACTACTCCATGTCCACCTAAAGTGTGGCTTCGATATGTTGATGATACATTTGTGGTATGGCCACATGGCAAGATAAAATTACAGTCTTTCTGGATGCACATTAACAACATATCTCCTACAATTAAATTCACGATGGAATCAGAACAAGAACAAAAATTGGCATTCTTGGATGTTCTTGTGACAAGACTCCCTCAGGGCAAAGTAAAAACAACAGTGTATAGGAAACCAACACACACTGGAAAATACTTGGCATATACATCCAATCATACAAGAAGCACTAAACAAGGAATTGTACTATCACTATGGAACAGAGCAAAGGAGGTTTGTTCAGAAACCAGTGATTTGGAAAAAGAAAAGATTCACATAGAACAAATGCTTATGAAGAATGGTTATCCATCAGCAGTCATCAGAAAAACTTTCAATAGACAACAGAAAAAGACACCAAAAGAGGAAACAGTTATTGGTACGGTGGTGTATCCATACATACCAGGAATGGCGGACAAACTAAAGAGAATCTGCAGTCAATATAATATTAGAACTGCTTTCCAAAGCCATACCACACTTCGAGAAATGCTTACTTCTACTAAGCCTAAACTGGAAATGCTGAAGAACAAAAACTGCATCTATGAAATACCATGTGAATGTGGAAGGAAATACATTGGTGAGACCTGTCGGCCTGTTGAACAACGATTGAAGGAACACAAACTAATGGTTAAAAGAGAAAAAACAGATGTGTCTACCATAGCAGATCATGTATGTACTAATGACCACATGCTTAAATGGGAAAATACAAAGATATTGGATAAAGAGGAAAAAATGCATAGAAGAAAATTCAAGGAAGCTGCTCATATGACAATGGTAAATAATCCTATAAGTCAACCCAGTGTGGCAATACACAATGTATGGAAGCCTCTAATTAATCTTGCTCTTAGGAAAAAATAAAAAATAATAAAAATAATTAGACTTGTATAAAAAAAAAAAAAAAAATTGAAGGACTCAGGAGGATTTGAACCAACCCTCAAGTATAAATATATCAAATTTCTACTATATGTTGCCTTTGACAGAATAGCTCAGTTGGTAGAGCGTTTGCCTTAAATTCAATATACAAGAATCTAAAGGTGCGAGTTCAACTTCTAAGCGAATATTGTCACTGTGCATATAGGCCAGCAACACCTGAAGAAGAGTGGAGAATAATACTACTCGAAACGTTGTGTAATTACTAACCTGTATTGTCTATTTGTGTGTTATTACTAACAAGTTGTTTGTATTTGAAAAGTTTAAATAAAGTTTAAAATTTTCTATACATTCAACATTCACTCATAAATGATGGAAATAGTCCAACATATTACATCTTATAATATACCATCATTACAAACCTTCAGACAAAT
>JAQFVV010012455.1:2889585-3126249 GCA_028023455.1 Epiperipatus broadwayi | reverse complement strand
TTTTCTATATCTGCGGACACTAGTTCTCCTTCTGGCTTTTCTATTGGCGATTCCCTTTTTTACGGAACCCGCTGTGTTCTGTCGTCCGGGGGTTACATAATGTTTTGTGAAAATAGTTTCAAACACATATACACGCACGTTTTATTTGTTTCCTACCTAGATTCAGATTGAATCCGAGTAATAGGTGCCAGGAGAACCTTTTCAAGCTCGCCACGCACGTGCACACGCTCACTCAACTATATCACAGAACATGCCCAAGCATCGCTCCAGCGGTCAGCAAGAAATGAACACAGCCACTATTTCCGAACTATATCGCTCATTACTCTTAACACACTATTGACATGCCTTTATCATGGTTAGGCCTCCCTATATCCCCCAGAATAAATCTCCCAAAACTTAACCTTAACCTAAGAATGGTACGACAATTATAAATGCTATAAATATACTTAACGCTTAACTAACATATTAATTGCACCCATTCAAATTATATAAAATAGATCACTTCCGCACTCATTCAACATTGGTTAAATAAATTTGAAATTCCAAGCGATCAATAAAAGAAACATTAATTAAGTGAATGATTTATTTGTAAACTGGGTAAATAAAATTATTATGCAGATATATAATTTAGTAAGTCTAGATAACACAATTACGGAAGCGAATATTAACTTACATAGATCTTTGCTGAGTATTAATTGTACATATTATACTGGTTGAGTTCTTTAGTGGTTCGGTTGGTCATTAGCAATTTAATCATTTTATACTTAATGTTTATAAATCGTTCTCCACTTTAAAGTATTTATCTGGTGCATGAATGTGTAAGCAAATGTTAAAAAATAACTACCTGGGGGACGAGAAGACTGTAATGGGATCCTGAGCGATATTTTATTAATTCCGCATGTCGGTTCTGGGTGAGGCTTCAGGGTGTGTGTGGTCCTTGAGTTCATTTTCTCCGAGGTTGAGAGCATTCTGGGACGATCAACGGTGCCGGGTGTGAAGGTTGGCGGCGGCTAAGCCGCGAATTTTGGATTCAGCAACGCATTTGGCTGCGATATTACACAAGTGTAGGTTAGGTAGTCCCAGCATTTAATCGGAAGCTCCGCAAGAAAAATTAATTATACTTTCCGCTACAATTCAACTTGATTTCGCCTTCAACAACTTTCAATTTAGTGTCCTTTCGGTTCCGTCTTGCCTTTTCTTCTCTCTTCTTTCCCACCGTGACACCTTGAATTTTTCCTCCAATCTCTATCATGCACTCATAAGTCATTAGTTCTTATTTGCTAATCCTCTTTATTTAATAGTTTCTGTGACATTTGCACCACGTGGGAATTTAATTTAGTTTTTCCATTTTTCTTACATATTGTTTTAGCTGGAGTCGGAAGTCTAAGTAGTACAATAGCAGTGTACACTTTTTATCACCTCTGCTTCTAAATTTGGACTGTTATCTAGACCTTACCAACATACATCCTGCTTATTGTTTCAACTTCTCTAAATTTGACTCTACTAATTGCCCCCCATTCAAAATATCTTAGATCGCTTGGAATTTTTTTTACCTATTACAGATTAATTAATTTACTTTTTTTTTTTTCCTTCCCTTTTGTTCAAAAATGATTTGATAAATTTTCTAATTTGTTCTCGAACATTCCCTGTTTCTTTTAAAACGAAATGACAAAAAAAAAGCAAACTTGACAAATAATGATTATAATAAATTAATTCCTCAAAAAATAAAACTCTTTTAATTTTATTTCAATAAATCTGACAGGTACTCTTGTATAGCTGCGATCTGCTTTAGACACGGCTGTTTCTCGTTTATTCTTAAAACAAGATCGCTTTGTTAAAAAGTTTTGTACCCGTCATTTATTTCGTCATCAATATATATTTAACTTTCCTAGGTTCAAACCCTATGTAACGCTATTCCGTTACATATCTCCCCGCCTGGTGTAGAGTAAAATCCGAGGATTGCGGATTTTAGCTCTGAGAAGGAGCCAAGTTATTCGGCCCTCTTCAGTGCCCTCGCATTAAATGTTCCCTTTCCTTGGGACAGTACAAAGGCATTATTCCCATATGCCCGGACGATCTCATATGGGCCCTCATAGATGTCGAGGAATTTCTTGAATATGTGCTGTTCCGGTCGACTGACCGGATTCGCTCTTACCATGACTCTGTCTCCCCCTTAGATTTGAATCAGGCGCTCTGCGGTCAGACTTCCCCTTAAACACTGTTAACGGAAAAAAAACTTGAACTCGACTTTAACTCTTAGGCTTATACCTATATGGACATCTAGGGGATGCCACGATTGACGTCAACGGCCAATGGGTCTCGTGTATCCCTGACAGGAGGCATGGGGATGGACCTTTCCGAAGTCCCCGATGCAGAATACGATCAATCTCTAACTAAGATTTTAGGACAGTCTGACCCGCTCAGCAATAACGAAGTTTTGGGCAGTGAGTCGGTAAGAACTCTCAAATAGGTTGCGGGATTTTCCACCATTAAGTTGGGCCAGCGTCCTGTGCCAGCCTTCTCCGGGTCCTGCAAGGTACTCCCCGACCAATTCACCCACCTTCTCTGGAGGGTAGGCACTCTATTCCATCTCGCAGCATTCACTCATTACCCCCCCCTCTTTTTTTTTTCCTTTTTTTTTTTTTTTTTAGGCTCTACACACTACAGGCTGCTTCGCGATCGGTTGGCTTATTTGTTTCAGATGTTACACCCTAGGCTTTATCTTAGTCATCCCCCCTCTCTTTATTACTACAGTATTAATGAACTCCATCTCCAATACCATTTCATATCACGGGTCACTTCCATTTCGTGGCGTCTATTTCCCAGGTGAATTCCTTTTCAACGTCTATCTTTGTGATGTCCAGGGTCGTCCCTTTACTTTCCTCCATCCTTTAAATTAGTATCGGTCCGGTGGCACTCATTTTCTGAGTTGTTCATTACCAGCCCTACACTATTTGCCCTTCCGATCTCCTTCTTGTTCAAATTTTGCGACCATTTCCCCCATCTCATGGATCCCTTTATGATCTCTTCCCAGCATCATGTGTCTGAGGGTGGTCGGCATATTGTGCCTTATTATCGAGATAATCTGCATTTCTGTCATGGGGTACGCAGGCAATTGTTGGAGGCTCGCCACCTGCCTATAATAAAACTGAGTGGCCATCTCACCGGGCCTCCCCCCATATTTCTCTCTGGTGATCCTAAAATAAATCCCTTCTTGGCGGGCTGTGCTCCAGAAACACCGCAAAACCTCCTCCTTATATTCCTCATATGACCGGGGTTTAAATTCAAGTGTCCTCCACCAATCTCTCGCCGGGCCCTGTAGGTAGGTGCTTGCGATGTTTACCCGGTCAGGTTCTCTCGCCGTTGGTTCTCCAAACAGATTCCTGACGCTTTCGAGGTGGTCCATCGGGTTTTCGTTCTCTCCCGCCCTATATATTTCTATCTTCATCTGTCTCTCCGCCCATACCCTATTTGTGTCCTGCTGTGAGCTCTGCTTTCCCCATCTCTTCTCCATCTCTTCTATCTGACTACTCAGGTTCCCACATCCCTGGTCTGCTTCCATCCTTTGGATTCTCTGTCCCCACTCTCCCAGTTCCTCTCGGATTTCATCCTGGCGCTGTCTTATTCCGTGACACGACTCTTCTGTCTGCCTTATTGCTTCCTTCATCCCCTCTTGGTGCTTACTTCCCCTCTCTATATCATCGGTTAGGATCTCTACCCTTTCCTTTAGACCATTCAGGTCTGACTTCGTTCTATCCATCTCCATCCCATTCTGATCTATCTCTTCCTCAACTTTGGAAAAAGTACTATCTTCCCCTTTGCACTCATCTGACTTCACTCCCTTTCTCCGGAGCAATTGCCTTGTTTCCTCTTTCCACTCTTCCCTATCTCTCCTACGCTCTTCCCTATCTGCCCTCATTTCGGCCATCATTTGAGTCATCATCCTTATTAATACTTTGATGTCCCCTTCGCTCTCCGCATCCCGTCTCTTAAACTGTATCGGACTCTCCCCCGTCTGTTCCCACATGCTTTCATTTTGGATTTCTTCCATCGTTATTTACTTGCTTTGTGATGTGATTATACTAATCCACGGCTCGTCACCTACTACTCCGCTGGTCCCACTGACTGTCTTGTCCTATTTTCAGATGCTCCTTGCTCCTAAAATTCCCACAGTAAGCCCTCAAGTTTAGTTTCTATCGCTCAGATTATCCCAGTTCCCACTGTTCCCCTTTATTTATATTCAGTAGCTATCGGTATATGTGCGGTTATACCTATATACTGTTACATGCGTCGTTACATATGTAGATACGCTATCCTTTACTTATCTTTTATAATTTTTTTTTTTTTCGGTGGTTATTTATATATATGTGTTGTTTACGCTCAACGTCCCTTTTATTTTTAAGTAACACACAACTCCTAACAAGATCCCGGTTACAGTTCGTTCCTTTGCGCAAGAATATAATAATATTACAATGCGTCTTTTAACGATGTATATATATATATTTTTTTTTTGATTAAATTTATTTGCGGTTAACTTGCTAATATAGAAATTAATTTATGCATTACTTCCGATATTTCTTCCACGGAATCCCGCTATTCCACAGCTTTCTACA
Organism: Epiperipatus broadwayi; assembly: GCA_028023455.1. Taxonomy (NCBI): domain Eukaryota; kingdom Metazoa; phylum Onychophora; class Udeonychophora; order Euonychophora; family Peripatidae; genus Epiperipatus; species Epiperipatus broadwayi. Next base: position 3,121,636 of record JAQFVV010012455.1, on the reverse strand, counting down.
AATATCAGGTATATTCGACTGCTTGATTATTTTAATAATGACAAAAAACTAAATCCCCTTCCCACTCTCTCAAGCAATGTTTAATAATTTGACTTTTAGTGATTATAAAATTTCCCCCCCACTTTAATAGATAATTTATTCTGTTGTTCCGAGCGCCTTATTTATGTCGCTAAACGTCTTTCCTTCTCAGGGTCTCTTTATTTAAATTGACTTTCGTTATTAGAAACGTCAGTTATTTTCACGTCGGTTCTGCCCTTTGAAACAACAGTTTCGCCGCACGTTGACGCGCCAAATGTAACCCGGACCCCTTTTCTATATCTGCGGACACTAGTTCTCCTTCTGGCTTTTCTATTGACGATTCCCTTTTTACGAACCCGCTGTGTTCTGTCGTCCGGGGTTACATAATGTTTTGTGAAAATAGTTTCAAACACATATACACGCACGTTTTATTTGTTTCCTACCTAGATTCAGATTGAATCCGAGTAATAGGCGCCAGGAGAACCTTTTCAAGCTCGCCACGCACGTGCACACGCTCACTCAACTATATCACAGAACATGCCCAAGCATCGCTCCAGCGGACAGCAAGAAATGAACACAGCCACTATTTCCGAACTATATCGCTCATTACTCTTAACACACTATTGACATGCCTTTATCATGGTTAGGCCCGCCCTATATCCCCCAGAATAAATCTCCCAAAACTTAACCTTAACCTAAGAATGGTACGACAATTATAAATGCTATAAATATACTTAACGCTTAACTAACATATTAATTGCACCCATTCAAATTATATAAAATAGATCACTCCCGCACTCATTCAACATTGGTTAAATAAATTTGAAATTCCAAGCGATCAATAAAAGAAACATTAATTAAGTGAATGATTTATTTGTAAACTGGGTAAATAAAATTATTATGCAGATATATAATTTAGTAAGTCTAGATAACACAATTACGGAAGCGAATATTAACTTACATAGATCTTTGCTGAGTATTAATTGTACATATTATACTGGTTGAGTTCTTTAGTGGTTCGGTTGGTCATTAGCAATTTAATCATTTTATACTTAATGTTTGTAAATCGTTCTCCACTTTAAAGTATTTATCTGGTGCATGAATGTGTAAGCAAATGTTAAAAGATAACTACCTGGGGACGAGAAGACTGTAATGGGATCCTGAGCGATATTTTATTAATTCCGCATGTCGGTTCTGGGTGAGGCTTCCAGGGTGTGTGTGGTCCTTGAGTTCATTTTCTCCGAGGTTGAGAGCATTCTAGGACGATCAACGGTGCCGGGTGCGAAGGTTCAGCGGCCAAGCCGTGAATTTTGGATTCAGCAACGCATTTCGGCTGCGATATTACACAAGTGTAGGTTAGGTAGTCCCAGCATTTAATCGGAAGCTCCGCAAGAAAAATTAATTATACTTTCCGCTACAATTCAACTTGATTTTGCCTTCAACAACTTTCAATTTAGTGTCCTTTTTCGGTTCCGTCTTGCCTTTTTCTTCTCTCTTCTTTCCCGCCGTGACACCTTGAATTTTTCCTCCAATCTCTATCATGCACTCATAAGTCATTAGTTCTTATTTGCTAATCCTCTTTATTTAATAGTTTCTGTGACATTTGCACCACGTGGGAATTTAATTTAGTTTTTCCATTTTTCTTACATATTGTTTTAGCTGGAGTCGGAAGTCTAAGTAGTACAATAGCAGTGTACACTTTTTATCACCTCTGCTTCTAAATTTGGACTGTTATCTAGACCTTACCAACATACATCCTGCTTATTGTTTCAACTTCTCTAAATTTGACTCTACTAATTGCCCCCCATTCAAAATATCTTAGATCGCTTGGAATTTTTTTTACCTATTACAGATTAATTAATTTACTTATTTTTTTTTCCTTCCCTTTTGTTCAAAAATGATTTGATAAATTTTCTAATTTGTTCTCGAACATTCCCTGTTTCTTTTAAAACGAAATGACAAAAAAAAGCAAACTTGACAAATAATGATTATAATAAATTAATTCCTCAAAAAATAAAAACTCTTTTAATTTTATTTCAATAAATCTGACAGGTACTCTTGTATAGCTGCGATCTGCTTTAGACACGGCTGTTTCTCGTTTATTCTTAAAACAAGATCGCTTTGTTAAAAAGTTTTGTACCCGTCATTTATTTCGTCATCAATATATATTTAACTTTCCTAGGTTCAAACCCTATGTAACGCTATTCCGTTACAATATATATATATATATATAAACAAATAACTCTAGAATAAACATTACAATATTTAAAATGCCAGTATATATTGTAACAGTATTTATTCATCAGCAAATGGGTTTGAACCCAAAACCAAAGATATATAAAAAATGTATCATAAATTTTGATTGAATAAATATGAAAATTGAATGGTTAAGAAAATTCAAATTAAATAAGTGATTCAATTCCACTATATAATAATATTAACCAATTTGATGATGATGATTTACAATTTAAAAGTGCAAGTACTCCCAAAAGTATTTTATTTGTTTTTCAGTTTCAATAAACATGAAACTCAAAGTTGCCAAACCTTTTAAAAAGAAAGTTTACTCTTGGAAAACTTTAAAGGGAACAATCATTATCAATTAGAAGTTATCACCAGCATCCCTGCATGTCCCCAGTGGATTGCATGATTTCTCAGGAATGTGGATATTAACCAGCATATGAATGTTAAAAGAATAATGTTTGAATTGAAATACAAGCACAAACTAAATGGATTAATAAAAAATATAACAAAAACTGTTATGTATATAATATACAAAAATGATCAAATTCACACTTTTCTTTATTTTTGCAGTAATATCCTATAAATACAATTTATCCAAACTGCTTCAAACACTTTTTAGCAAATTTCTTTATTTGTACATATATATATACACACACCTACATTTCGACTGACCTGCAGTCTTCTTCAGAGCAAGTTTATTTTGATCTTCTAAATAAAAAAATAAAAGATCAAAATAAACTTGCTCTGAAGAAGACTGCAGGTCAGTCGAAACATAGGTGTATATATATGTACAAATAAAGAATTTTGCTAAAAAGTGTTTGAAGTGGTTTGGATAAATTGTATTTATAATATACAAAAATATTAAATACCATAGCAATAGCATTTATAATGATAAGATCTTACCATATTGAATATTTAAACAGTCACAGACCATAGTTTTTGCAGATGTTATTCTTTTTAATATTTTTTGAATTGTCTTCGTTAGTTCCTCTGATCACAATGGTAGTTCTCCTAGCACATTGGTGATGTTAAAAAGTAAATGTAGGTGCATTAGTGGCATTATATAAGATATACTATCACTAGGTCTTGGATAGTTGAAATGGCATTGTTCCTTTTATTCTCCATGGCATTATAGAGGCATTGCAAGGCTGATTTTGCAAACTTTGGTGTCAGTTTCTTGATCTCACTGCATTTTCTTGGTTGTTTTGATTAGTGTGGGTGTTTTGCTGCCTAGCCATATATTGTAGATAGTTATCTGCTAGATAAGGTCATCATATTGGCTGTTTGGACCTGAGTATTGAAAAATACTTTTAAAATGTCAGTATAATATGGCTATTCAAGTTATGGTGGAAAACACTTTTAACCAGTAGTTGTTTCTTTCCTCCACTTGGATCATTGTAACACTGCTTCAAAAGTAGATTGGACTGGAATGCAAAACAATATGGAACCAAAGTGCCTACTTGCTTTTTTTCATCTCTATTTGATACTGTTCAAATAACATGCTTTCAAACTACGTATACATCACCAGTTAGAGAAAATCTGTCTTTTATGCCAATACAATAATCTATTTTTTTGAAAGACATATTATTTATTCTCTTCCAAATATACTGTAGAAACAAATTCACAAATAACATTATACCTTGATGCATAAATAAATGAAAGAAAAAAGAAAAGAAGAAAAAAGTGTTTTCTCCCTTTCTATTTTTCTATATTAGTTAACATAAGAAGAAAGAAAATTTGTTGCTGACCTTTAATTATAGTGTCATACTTTAATTATTTTTATTAATTCCATTTTTTTTAAAGATTTATTATAAAAACGGACAAGTTGTTTAATTAAAACTTCCATTTGGAAGTCAGATTAAACAGGATTCAAAATGCTTTAAATTTTTCTACACTATGTAATTCTTACTTCATTTACAGTAATTTATCATTATTTTAATAATCCATACTTCATTTTTTCTTTTTTATTATTTTTTATATAAATAAAGATACAATAAAAGACAAATGCCCCCCAAGATGCATTTCATACTGAACCAGCACTCATCAGTTGGCCCAGGTTATAGCTCTCATATATATATATATATATATATATCTTTATTACATGAAGAGTATTTATCATTATGATTTCACCCTTATTGCAAACAATTCCCAATTTTTAATAATATGCATAAATTAATCTTTCTTTTAATTTTTTAGACATTCTAAATATTAACTACTCAATTTTGATGATGAGTATTTATTAAACAGTTTTTTTGTCATTCGAGCTGTTCACAGATTTGTCATAGTTACAAATTCTCTTTTTTTAAGATAAGACAATGGATTGGTATAACTTATTATTTTTATTTATATTCTTACTACAAAAGTTTTTATTTTTATTCATTTCTCTCATTATTTTTATATTTCAGTTTTACTAATGGTGTTTTACAGAATACATATGTTTCCGATGCACAGAGATCTGCTTGATGCTCAATGCTATAAAAATGTATAAGTCTAGGATCTATACAAATTCCATTATAGGACATTAAGGTGTGGTGATGAAACGTGGACACTAAAAAGATTATATCAGTTTGATTCTTTTGTTAACCTACCGAAACATATCAAATAAAATATAAGCCTCACTCCCTTTTTGAGTCTTAGAAATTGATGGATATAACATTTGGAAAATAAAGCCTTGCTTTCTTTTGAATCTTAGAGACTGATAAATACCATTTAAAAATTAAGCCTTGCCCCCTTTTGGGTCATAGAGGCTGCTAACTTCAACAAAATGTCATACTACACTTTGCTTTCTTTCAGCCTTATAGGAGAGTGAGTAAACCACTTGGAAAAATAAAAAAATAATGTGGCATCTGAAACAATATTCACATCACTTGTCACATGACCCCTTGTGTCACATATATGACCAAATCCCAATACATCACTAGAAATGGAATATATCTAAACAAACTTTAATAAGAATAATATTTTTTTTCATCCTCTGCAGAAATCAATTTATCTCTTCTTATCATATGTATTTCCAACATCTAAATTATTTAATTTTTTTTCACTATCAATATTAGTTACTCCTGCTTTCTAGCAAGCTAGTAATTTCAGGATTGTTAGATATTTTAATTTTTGAAAACATTACTAATTTTCTTCCTTTTTAAAATATTTTTACTTTTAACAGATCCAGAGTCATTAGATAATGAACCATTCTTTATTTTCTAACATCAAGTTTTGTGCCCATCAAGATATTTTTGCAGGGGAATTGGAGTTTTCATTCTAGTTGATTGAGATAGGTTCTGACATCTTCTGGGTCATTTGTTCATGCTGGTTTGGATCACATTCTCTTTGTTTTCTGGATCTACTTCTATATTTGTTCATTCCAGTACTAGTTCCTGGATGTGTAAATTTTCTGGGTATTTTTCTGGAGTGTCTGGTTTTCATGGGCTTAAAAAAACTTCTGGAACATATTGTACGTGTTGTGTCTCTGATATCAGAGTTTCTTCTTCTTTTCCCTACCATCTATAATAGGGGTGGACAACTTTTTCATCAGCGGGTCGAATAAAATTTTTGTATCATAACACAGACTGGAATAAATTGAATGATTTAACAAAAAAAAATCAAAACCTAAAAAATGTTATATTACTTGAATTACTAAATTATCAATGTTACCAAAATCACAGGTCAGTCGAAACGTAGGTGTATGTATATGTACAAATAAAGAGTTTTGCTAAAAAGTGTTTGAAATTGTTTGGATAAATTGTAAATTATCAATGTATTTTCAAATAAAGTAAGTACAATATTTAATGAATTAAATAGGAATCGATTATAGATAGCTACAGATAAGAACTAACTTTTGTCACAGCTCTCTCTGTATTTGACAAAATTCTTAGAGTATTTTGTTGCTTATGCAAACCACATTTTAATTTTTCTGCTTCAATTTTTATTTGTTCCGGTGAAAATAGTTTATATTTTACGAAATGTTTTGTTGACAAATGCCTTTTTAGATGAGATTATTTAAAAACGGGAATAGTTTCGTTACAAACCAAATGAATAGTTTAGTTTTATCGTCTATATTTGCAAATAAATATCTGAATGTCCAATTATCATTTATTAAAAGTGCGGCATTCGGCATAAATTTTTGGTTTTTTTAATTAGTTCATTTTATAGGCTATAAATTATATTAAATTAAAAATTGTAATAATTAGAAAAGGCACAAACTTACTTATGCACCAATATTATTTTTTTCAATAAGAAGTTAAATCCAAATGAACTTCATTCGATTGTGCTACAATAATAATTAGGAAATAATACTCTGATGCTGTTTGCTACGTAAACTTATACCGTATTCTTTAAAAAACCGAAATTAACGTTATTTGTAACGTGATTCCTCCCATATTTTTATATTTTGTAATGTAAAATTGGCATTTTAGAAGTTATGATTGCATTTTAAGTTATGATAGAATTTTTAATTTTTATAATTAGTATTTTCTTAGGTATGGATTTTCTATATTTAGGCATTTATTGGGTAGATTGAATTCAACATCGTCAAAAGCCAAATATGGTCTGAGAGTTGGCTGTTGCCACCCCTGATCTGTAGGATCTGTCATCTTTTATTCTGATACAACCAATAGATGTCTCACATTTTGGTTTGATTGTTGGTTTGGTATAGTGAACTTCTCTTTGTTGATTCTGGAAACTCATGTTGATGGCATTTAAAAACTCAGCCGTTTGTTTTTGTTTTTTTTTTTAGTATCAAAAACAGGTTTATTCAACTATGTTTACAATAAAGAAAAAATTATAAAATAACATTAAATTTGGCAATACATTTATAAACCATTAAATTACTTAATGTCCAATATTAATAAGATTCCATGTGGAATTTACTATTAGGTGAGGAGCTAACTTCAAATCTCTTTCTTTGATATCTTTTAATTTTTGTAAAAAAATTAATGTTGGATCAGGTATAACAGACTTGAAGATTAGGAAGCATCTGACAAACCATTTGTTTTATGGATTTTTAGACAGTATTGAGAATCATATGTTCAACATGGAAAGGGTAATTAATGTTGAATAATTCAGATATCTGGTTTTCTGTCATGCCACTTATAGCTAGCTAATGTCCTTAATACTTGCCTTCTAAAGAATTGTGAGTAAATTTCACCACATATTCAGTCATTCCTGCATAATATATATAATTACTTCTTGGCACTATTTGGACCAAAAATTGTTCTCTGCATCCAGAATAAGTGGATGGCTAATTTATTATTGAGTTCCACCATTTCTTAGCAGGTCCTTATAAATGATTATAAGCAATAGCCACTTGTTCTGTTTCTGTTAGCTGGTTCAACTAGAAATAATTTTCTAAACTGTTAAGGTATTCCATAGGAGTCTCTCCTGCTTCACTTCTGAGCACCTGAATTTTTAGAAATTGATTATTTTAGCTAAAAGTTTTATTATTTCTAAATTATTCTGTAACTGTTGTTTTTTCATGTCTTTCTTTTGGTTTTGTATATCTTGTGTCACTTTTATTATCTTCTTTGAATTCTTTTATAGTTTCTATAAATCAATTTTATGCATTTTCTTTCAATTTTGCATAATCCATTTTTATGTCATTCATGATACCAACTATTTCTTTCTGAGTCAGCATCTTTTTTTGAGTGTCTTTTAAATAATAAATTTTGCATTTGATCTTCATCTTTCTTCACTTCTTCTCTCATTTACAATTTTTCTATTTTTTTTCTGCTATATTTTGCACACTTTCCTGCAATTATTTTCACTACATTCAATAGAGTTTTGAATAATTTCTTCTAAATCATTATGAAATCTTATGTCTATACATTCTACTTTCTGTTGTATTTGCTCTTGTATTTGACTTGCTATTTCCAGCTTCAGGGTATTCATAGTCTCTTGCATTACTTCAAATTTTTTTTAATTTTTCAATTCATTTTTTAAAATTCACCATCTCTCTTTGAATATTTTTTTTCAAGTTTTACATTCAATTCTTCAAATTTTTGTTGTAGCATTTCTGATTTCTTTGACTTTTCTTTATTTTTTGCATGCATTTCTTTAAATTTTTAATCTCTGCTTTCTTGTTTTTTTTTTTTCAAAGTTTTGTTGCATTTTTTCAAATTTTAAATGCATTTCTTTAAATTCACTGTCTCTTTTTTGATACATTTCTTCATTTTTTGAATGCATTTCTATCAAATTTTGAATGCATTGTTTTTAATTCATTTTTCAGCATTTACTAATTTATTTGTTGTGTTTCTTCATTTTTTGAATACATTTCTTCAAGTTTTGTTGAATTTCTTCAATTTTTTTTCATAAATGCATATTGCATTTCACTATTAAATGCATCAGGTTTTTATTTTAAAGGTTTTTGCACCATCAGAATAGCTTCTTGCACAATTGGCTTTTATTTCACTGGATATATTGGCTCTTGTGTTACTAGATCCATGTTTAGTTGTGATTATACAAAACTAAGTGTTCTGTTATATTCTTCTCTTGTCAATTACTTTTTATTATATATAGAGCTCATAACAAGCTTTGCATAGCTCTATATATAAATAACATTTGTAATATAAGCTTGTTAAATTAGGTCATGTGCCATCTGACTTGATTTTTTTTTTTTGTAATTTTAAGTAAATATTTTTTATACAAATTTACAAAAGTTAAATATTTCTTTATTTATATATTATCATTAAGTAAATACACACCAGTCTCAATCTTTCATATATAGATCTCCAAAAAACATGATATATCTCGGACTTACTGTTTATTTATATATTTATTATATAGTAAATAATAGTTCAACACAATTGAAATAAAACAACTATATAAAAATAATAAATATTTCCTTTATTGAACCGGTTTTCGCCTTATATTAGGGCCTTTTCAAAATACACTTCTAATATAATCACATGACCTTTATATCTATCAATACTCCCTCTAACGTTCATTTTATAAAATCATTTTACATAATCACATAACCTATTTATATATACTTCCCCCTCCCCTCAATTTTTATTTTTATTTTATATGCATATTATTTTTATACAATAGATAAAATTACATTAAATACAATTCAATAATTATATACATATATTATACACCATAAAATTATATACAGATACTTTATACACTTACCTTTAAATATAACCTTATTTATCTATAATTAACAATTATTTACATTAACTAATTATTTACATATTGATATATGTAAATAATTAGTTAATGTAAATTTACATATTGATATATGTAAATAATTAGTTAATGTAAATAATTGTTAATTATAGATAAATAAGGTTATATTTGAAGATATCGTTAGTAAAAATATATGAGAAATGATATATAATTTAGTGCATAAAGTATGTGTATATAATTTTATAGTGTATAATATATGTATATAATTATTGAATTGTATTTAATGTAATTTTAACTATTGTATAAAAATAATATGTATATAAAATAAAAATAAAAGTTGAGGGGAGGGGGAAGTATATATATATGTAAATAGGTTATGTGATTATGTAAAATGATTTTATAAAATGAACGTTAGAAGGAGTATTGATAGATATAAAGGTCATGTGATTATATTAGAAGTGTATTTTGAAAAGGCCCTAATATAGGGCGATAACCGGTTCAATAAAGGAAATATTTATTATTTTTATATAGTTGTTTTATTTCTATTGTGTTGAACTATTATTAATTATTGAAAACAGCATTATGGACAAATTTATGTTTGACCATTATTAAGAATATTTATTATACATATTATCATTTATTAAATATTACTTTGCCTAAAGTTGGTTACACAAATATGTATCATACAAAGGTAAAATTTAAACAGAATAAAGTAGATATTCAAATCAAACATTGATTGTTCTAATATATAATGGTAACTTTGTCATAGTAGACAGGTTTGAATGCAGAACCAAAGATATATAATGATGTATTCAAAATGTACCATAAATTGTGGATTCAAATAAATATGAAAACTGTTAATAAAATTAAAATAAAAAAAGTGATTCAATTCCAATATATAATAATATTAACCATTTTGATGATGATTTATAATTTAAGGTTATAAACTCAAAGACACCAAACCTTCTAAAAAGAAAGTTTATTTTTGGAAACTTGTAAAGAAATCATCATCATCATTAATTACAAGTTATCACTGCCATTCCCGTATGTTCTCCAATGGATTGTGTGGTTTCTCAGGGCTGTGGATATTACTAGCATATGGGTGTTAAAAAGAGAATAATGTTTTGATTGAAATACAAATACAAATTAAATTGCTTAATAAAAAAATAATCTATTAAAACTAAATAAATAAAACAGTTACACATATAATATACAAAATATTAAATATAATAATAAAACATATTTCTAATTTAACCTTAAGTTCAAGTTTAAGGCCTTATAGTATTTATAATGATATCTTACCATGTTAAATATTCAATCACAACCCATAGTTTTTGCAGATATTCTTTTAATACTCTTATTATCTTCATTAGTACCTACAATGATGATAATTATTTTTCATAAACACTAGTGATATTAGAGACTAAATACAACAGAATTGGTGCTGTCATATAAAGTATAATATCACTAGGTATTGGTAATTCAAATGACTTTGTTTCTTTTATCTTTCATGGCATTATAAAGATTGCAAGGCTGGTTTTGCAAACTCAGCATTAGTTTCTAAATCCAACTGCATTTTCTGGGTTTTGGCTGGTCTAATTTTTTCTGTTGTCTAGTCAGCATTGTAAATAATTTTCTGGTAGATAAAGTCATCATACTGGATGTTAGGATATAAGTATTAGATAACTGTCAGTAAAATGCAGCTATCAAAGTTACAGTGGAACACACTTTTGACCAGTGGTTATTTTTCTTCTTAGCATGTATCATTGCAACACAGCTTTAAAATTAGATTGGACCAGAATGCAAAGCAATATGGAATCGGAATGCCTAGTTACTTGTTTCAGACCTGTTTATATTCATTTGATGTTGTTCAAACAACATGTTTTCAAACAATATATATATCACCAGCTATAGAAAATCTGAGCTTAACATCATTACAACATATTTTTTGAAAAAAATTTCTTCATTCTCTTCCAAGTATGTTGTGGATACAAATTTACAAATAATATACTTTTGTACATAAACAAATGAAAAAGAAAAGAAAAAATATTTTTTTCTCCCATTCTTTCTCACTTTCTTTCTCTATCTACATTATTAGTTAACATAGGAAGAAAGAAAATTTGTTGTTAACCTTTAATTATAGCATCTATTTTACATATTTTTTATTAATTCCAAAATTTTAATATTAGATTCAAATCTGCCATCATATTTACTATAAAAATGGACAAATTGTTTACTTAAAACTTGCATTTGAAAAGCAGATTAAACAGGCTTTGAAATGTCTTAAATTTTTCTAGAGTACACAATTCAAAATTTTTTTGTGTCCCAAAAGCATTTTTCTTTTTTCTATTACAGCAACTTTTGATTATTATTTCACTCTTATTGAAAAACAATTTTATATAATACTTAATAATATGCATAAATTAATCTTTCAATTTTTAGGCATTCTAGATATTGACTACTCAATTTTGATGATGTGTAGTTAATAAACATTTTTTTCTTCATGCAGCTTTATATTATAACCACATTTGAGCTGCTCTTGGATTTATTTTATATATATATTTAAATTCAAAAAATTTTTTAAATTCATTAGAGATTGGTATTTAATATATTGTAGAGTTTATTTCAGAGGTTTCTATCTATCTATCTATCTATCTATCTATCTATCTATCTATCTATCTATCTATCTATCTATCTATCTATCTATCTATCTATCTATCTATCTATCTATCTATCTATCTATCTATCTATCTATCTATCTATCTATCTATCTATCTATCTATCTATCTATCTATCTATCTATCTATCTATCTATCTATCTATCTATCTATCTATCTATCTATCTATCTATCTATCTATCTATCTATCTATCTATCTATCTATCTATCTATCTATCTATCTATCTATCTATCTATCTATCTATCTATCTATCTATCTATCTATCTATCTATCTATCTATCTATCTATCTATCTATCTATCTATCTATCTATCTATCTATCTATCTATCTATCTATCTATCTATCTATCTATCTATCTATCTATCTATCTATCTATCTATCTATCTATCTATCTATCTATCTATCTATCTATCTATCTATCTATCTATCTATCTATCTATCTATCTATCTATCTATCTATCTATCTATCTATCTATCTATCTATCTATCCATCCATCCATCTATCCATCCATCCATCCATCCATAATAAGTTAATAAAATATAGTACATGTAATTATATATTAGACTATTCTCATAAACTAATCGGAATTGTTAAATAATTTTAGAAAAATTCAAACTTTATTTACACTTTTTAAATACATTCACAAATTAATATATAGCATGTTCTGAGTAGTATTATTTATTTCTCTTACAATTTCTTCATTTTTTCTTAAAGACAAGGTTACTGCATGTTTTCAAAACTTTATGTATTATTATATTAGTTTGACTTAAGAGATTGTTTACTATTGTCACGTGAGCAGTTTCTTTAAATTTCACAATAAAATGAGATAATTAGAAGTAATCGAATATATAAAATTATAATATCATTTATTTATATGTTAAGAGTGAGTTCCTCTTTGCTCATTCTATATTTAATAAAATTAATTCTCTTTTGTTTTCAAATTCTTATCCAACTATATTTCTTGGTGATTTCAATATGTGTTACATGCATTTTAATAATAAATTCCTACATCTTTTTAATAGAGTATTTTTATCTGGTGAAGGATGTTTTCCTCTTAATGCATTTTCCTTTTATACTCGTCACACCACTTCTTTAATTGATCTTCTTTACTATTCTCCTGAACTTCACCTTGACATTTCAGCAAAGCTTCAGGTTGTTCCTTTCTCGGATCATTTGGCTATGCATGTTGCATTGTTGATTGATACTTCCTTTGTTGCTCAGTCTCATAGTTCTCTTACAATAAGGCTCTTAAATAAATTAACAGCTCCTGCTTCAATTTTTCGGAGGCATATATTCTTTTTAGAAAAGTGGATATTCTTTCATTACCTGCCATATCGGTATGGTCTTCTTTTGTTGGTATTCTCAGTTCTATTATTAATTCTTATACTAGAAAGACAAAAGGTCCAAAGTTTTTACTTAAGCAATTGGATGATATTTCATCCAAACTTTCTAATCTTTCTTCTTTTGATTCTACCATAGAAAATATTATGCAACTTAAAGTGCAGTATCATGATATACAGAAATCTCTTGCTCATTATGTGGCTATTAAATGGTCTAAAATTTTTCTTCAAAATCATCATAACTGGACACGAAGTTATATTAGATGGGCTTTAGGTGCTTATTCTAGACCTACTCCATTAATGATTGACACAGGAAATAAAGTATGTTCTGGCCCTATTATGTTGCTTGAACTATGTAATCATTTCAAAACTAAGCTTCAAATGTTGCCTTTCAAAATTGGTGACATCTGGAATGAATCTGAGCTTGATTCTAGTCATAATATAACTGAAACTATGATTATTCAAAAATTAAATTCTTTTCCAGACAATATACATCCTGGGATTCATGGTATTCCCAGGTTTGTCCTTCTTCATCTTTCATTTTTTACAGCTCCAATAGTTCATAATATGGTTGATATTCTAGCTAATGATTTTGTGAATATTCCTGATCTCTATCCGGTGGTGATGGTCCCTTTTCTTAAGAAGAAATTAACTCATCCATTATCTAATATTCGTCCTATTTCTATGACACCTCTTTTAATAAAGACTATTGAATCTATTGTTAAAGATCATATACAAAATAATATTTATCTTCATTTATCAAAATTTCAATTTGCAAAGAAGGGTCATTCAACAACTGAAGCTGTTCAGCCTTTTCTTCTTCTTATTGAGTATATTAGGCATCATAATAAATCAAAACCTGTGGTCGTTCAACTGGACTTCACATCAGCCTTTGATTGTGTTCTGCCTTCTGTTTTGTTTCAGACTCTTCGGGATTATCAGGTTCCTACTCCATATGTCTGTATTATAGCCAATCTTCTACTTAACAGGTCCATCTTTACTTCATTGGATGGTAAACTTGCAGATGGTTTTCGTCTGCATCTCTCAGTGCCACAGGGATCTCCTCTTGCCACATTATGTTTTATTACATATTTAAATCCATTACTTTTACAGATAGAATCTAAACTGCCTGGTATCTATGTTCCTGCTCTTAAACAGACTATTCATCATATTTCTTATGTTGATGATGTCTCTGTCTTTCTTCCTGATAAATCTTTTCTTCCGGCTTTGTTGCAAATATTGGACTCTTTTTCTAATACTTTTAATCTTCATATTAATGTTACAAAATCTGCAATGTGGAAAATTAAATCTGGTTTGTCAATTATTTCAACTTTCACAGCCAAGCCTCAGTCTTTCCTTGGCTTTCCAATAGTTTTATCTCGTTCAGTAATTACAAGGCAGATTCAAAATATTATTCTTGATAAAACAAAAAGGATAGTTGCATCGCTTGTCAATATAAACATTTCGCTTATGGGTAAGGTTACACTCTTGAACTCTTTGGTCTATTCAAGGCTTAGTTATTATTTACCAATTATTAGGCCAACAAAGCGTTTTGAGAGGGCTATAAATTCACTTTGTTCAAAATTATTTTGGAAAAACAAGATCGTAGCCATCAGTATTGCTAAAATTCAAATGCCAAAGCTTTTAAATGGTCTAGGTTTGCACTTGGTCTCAACTCTATATCTTCAAAGATCTATATCTTTTCTTCATGTAACTTGTCTAAAGCTTGCTAAGTTATCCCTTCCTTTGGTTATTGATCCTACAGATATGCCACCTCCATTTTCAAGTTATTGGATTGCTGATTTATGGAAGTCAGTTATTAAGTCGATACCCTTGGTTCAAGTTGCACTTGATGGGAAATTGTCATTCTGGGATGTTTATAAATTAAAATTTCCACATTATACTCCTCTTTTGACTTCATTAGGTGTTTCAAATAAAGTTCTCTTGCGTAAAATGAAACTTCTTTTCATTGAAGCAAGACATGTTGATTTTGTACTTAAATTAAATTTAAATGTGCTCCCAACAAGTTATTTTTTAGTGACCAGCAGAGGCTTCATTAGGATTTCGTCTCAGTGTCAATTGTGTAGATTATATGATGAGACAATTTTCCATATTTTCTATATCTGTCCTGCTCTTAAGTCGATTAGGAACTTTATTGTTGCGAATGTCTCTCTGGATCTTAGGGATGCTCTTTCTGTTTCTAATACTCTTAAGAAGGGATCATTTGCAGCAATAAGATTATCTATCTTTATAACATTTTCTTTATGGTTGACACGTTGCAGGCTCATCTTTGGTCATTCCCAGGACTCGGCTCTAAGTGTCTTTATTAAGCTTCTTGATCAAGTCAAGCAGCGAGACTCTCTGCTTTCGCCTGTGAGTCTACATGATGATACTTGGGTGAAAGTTTTATTTTCCTCTTAATCTTATTAAAATACCCTTTTCTCTATATTGACTTTTTCAAGTTTCATTCTGAATGCTATGTAAATTTTTACAAAGTTTAACTGTATATTACTATGTTACTATGTTTAATAAATATATTTTAAAACAATATATAAAATTATAAGCAAAACACCATCAACATAAACTTTCAAACAAACATTGAAAAGTTTATAATTTAACTTTTAAAATAGTAAATAAATAATTTGCTAAAATATGCTTTCAATTGCTTCTGTAATTTATTTATTAATGATTTAAAAGAAAATTGTACCTATTTTATTTACATATATTTTTGCAGTTTATACAAACATCTCATGCAAATTATTTAACGTTATTGGTGGTTGAGAGGTCAGTGACAACCGCTTTACAACCAGTTGTCCTGAGTTAGCGGTTCGCTTCCTGGCTGATGCTATGACACATGGGAAAAAATTATTTAACGTTTTATTAATATGTTTGAAAATAATGTTATGGTGTCGTTTATATACTGATAAAGTACTAATTCTTTCACTAGCAGTTGATATTTCTGGTAGTACAGTAATGTCTCAATTTTTTAAAAATAATGAATTTTGCAAAATAATCAAATTAAAAAAAAAAATCCCCACAAATCAATTATCATATATAAAATATATCTAATATTACCAATTGAAAATATGTAATAAAAACTTTAACAAATCTTTTTTTAAAAGTTGTTTATTAAAGCAAACACATATACATTCTAATAATTTTAATAAGCTCTTAAATAATCTATGGATATGAAATATGTAGGCTGAAAAAACATAATATTATCACAGAGAAGCATTCAAACTTTGTTTCTCATGAATAAAAGAACTTATAAAAAAATGCAATCAATTGTACAATTGCAATATACCTTTATAATAGTAAAAATCAGTCATATATCACATGACCTATATAGCTTGTATTACCAATATGTAATATATAAATAGCCTGCTACTAGCTCTAAACAAGCTTAATTATTATTATTTTTTTTTAATGATAAATGCTACCTTTATGTAATAGTAATATTAGCGATTAAGCCAATGCACATGAGCTTTAAAGATAAATTATAAATGAATACTCAATTTTTCCAGACATGAGATATAGTGATCGTGTAATATCGTCACGCTCTTATTTCCACACACTTAAGATTTTCCCATACATAAACGTTTGGGTCGAAAGAATGGGTGGATTCATTCCATTCTTTCTAAAATACTATATCTCGTGTCTGGAAAAATTGAGTATTCATTTATAATTTATATTTAAAGCGCATGTGCATTGGCTTAATTGCTAATATTACTATTACATAAAAAACATAGCGCTATATAAAATAATATCTCAATATACCTTTATATAAATAAGTAACATATAACAGCCATAGCTAATTTGTTACATATATTCTGGTATCTTGAAAATTGTAGAATTAAGTCCAATATTTGTTCTGTTGTATTTTATTGCATCTTAAATCATTTCTATATATATATATTGTAACCATATATATTTACGTCCACTAAGGGTTAAATATAATTACTAATAATTACTAAAAAATTTTTTTTTCCTTAAATAAAACTAAGCTTGTTCTCAGTTAACCTTGTTCTAATTAAGTCATATAGGTATTAGTTAAATGTTCTAATTGTCAAAAAAAAACAACAACAAACAAAACAGTTAGTTAAATATGCTTGCTAATAATTATTTAAAACTATTATTTGGCTTATTGGTAGGTGTATATCATTTTAATGTAACAGTCTAAACTAAAAAATATTATCTTAGGGGCTACTGTTGTAAAATAGTTATACTAAATAAATTGATATAGATATTTGCCAGTTATAGCTTATTAAATATGTTAAAGTTTTATTTTGGTTGTTTAGAAGTAAAATGCCTTTAAAAATAATACTTAAAATAATATTTAATAAAGTGTGATTATTTAGACAGTCCATGAATGAAAATAAAGTTTTGGATTTGATAAATTTATTAATTTTCTGAAATAAATGTGTGTGTATAATGTATAGGTAAGACTGAAAATTAATAAAAGTATTAATTAATTTAAGAATGAAAATAATATTTTATAACAGTATTAAATAACAATAATTATAATAATATTAAGAAAGAACTTTTAATAAAATAAAGATAATAAATGTTTTATATAAAAAGATGTTTAATTAATAAAGACTGTGTTTTAAAATAAATATATTACTTTATTAAGTTATATATATGGTATATGAGCACAGACTTTAACAAGACTCACCACTCTCCACACTATCTCATAACACTGATACATTCGAACATATATGTTGAAAAGATAAATAATCATCAATATACGTATTTCATGCTAAACTAGCAATCATCAGTTGGTCCAGATTACCATCTCTACACATACATGCTATAAGTGGTCATATATATATATATATATATATTATGATAGCCAAACCTCATACTTTAATGGACAGGCTTCAATCTAATCCACACTCAAATTCTTCAACCATCCGTCCAAATGAAAATCTGATGATGAAATGCTCAAAGGCCACCCTAAGGCTGAGATTTTTGTCACACTCATGTTGACCTAAGGTCAATCTGATCCCTCATGTACAGGACATAATCCATTTAATACACATAGAAGGGATGGGCAGACATCTCTACTTATGTAGTAGCTGAAACACACAGGCTTATATATACCTGTGTCTATATATGTAAATAACTTCTTAAAGATAATTATGTAACAAGTCTAGAAACATGTGATTAAAAAGTTTCTTCATTTAGAAAGGTCAAGGTTAAAGTTATTAAAAAGATCAACTTTATGCTAGTGTTGAATGTCTCATCTCTAGTATTTTAAATTTGATTGGGCAATAAGATATCATGTGGAAATAATACAGCAAAATATTCCCATGCACCCATGCACAGGTGTATAAAAATATAATTTTTTTCAATGTGTCAAAGCGTTGGCTGGGAAGCGAACCCCAGGATAACTGACTGTAAGGCAGTTGTGCTAACCACTCGGCCATTAACGCTTGACTATATTTTTTTTTTGGTGTTGAAATTTAAAAAAAAGGAAGATGATGTTAAAAAAAAGAAAGGAAAGAAAAGTAATTAGTTTTCAGTCTATTTTTATTTTTCAAGTTAAATTATCAAAATGGAGTCATAAGCTAATAATTATCTTTATATTACTCTTTTTATGGTATATGTTAAGCCATGCACTTAATGATAGTCATGAAAGAATGCTAATTTTACATTATTAAAAAAAATGACTAAGATGTTGGAACTGAAAAATTACCAGAACCTGATAGAACATCAGGGGGTGAGGATAGCTTTTACCTTATAATAAAATTATTAGTTGATTTGAACTTTTGGTTATAACTTATTACTTCTAAAATTTATCGTATATATACTTTGAAACTAACATAAAATCTAACAAGCAATTTATTAATTATGACTTCAATAATTGTATCTTTAAAACAAATAAGTTATATTGAAAATCAGTAGTAAAAGACATGCATTTTCTTTATGAATAAAATTTTAAAGCTGTATATTTCTTTGGTTTTAAACTGAAAGTAAAAGTTGAATTACTTTCAAGTTTCAATCAATTTTAAAAAAAGAAAAAATGTGATATTTTCAAAATGCATGTAGTGGAAAAAAAATTTATTAAAATTGATTCTTTTAAAAACCTTTAAAAAAAAGACTTTATTAATATTTTTTTTTTTCAGCCAATATCAATAAAAGATATCATCATTATTAATAATCGAGTATCCAGAAATAATCTACTTGTTGATAGTTGGTTTATTTTTGTCACTTAACTAAAGAAAAAGTAGTTCAAATTCATTTTACGTTTAAAGATTTTTTTTTCTTTTTCTCATGTGTCATAGCATCAGTCGGGAAGCGAACCCACTAACCCGAGACAACTGCTTGTAAAGCAGCCGTCGCTGACCTCTCGACCACCAATGCTTGACATTTAAAGATTTATTAAGCAATGAAAAACTTATAATGGAATTATTTTGCTATTCATTTATCTGCTCTTCACCATCACACATTGTTAATAAGTGTATTATTGGCATGGACAATATTTGAGAAATTCCTAATATGAATGACGGTCTGTATATGTGTTTCTGTTGTCCACCATAATAAAAGACTGCCATGGTATTTAATTAAGAAGACAACAAAATTCTCTTTGTTAAAACGTATTAATTTTCATTATGGGAAGACTTTAATCATTTAATTTAATTGGCAAAATCTCTAGCATATATTAATGTGTTTTATAAATTTAAAATTTGTTCTTGGCATTAGGTAATTATAAATTTTATATTGATGATAATTTCTTAAATGTTTTATATTATGGAAATATTTATGAATATTTGCTGCAAAAGGATTTGGTAAGAGAAAATATATGTAAATACGTTTTAAAAAACTATATCCAGATAAATATTTTATTTTAATAATTATTAAGAGTTCTTTGGGTTAGCATTTGATATAATATATAAAATTGTTGCACTGGATAAAACAGCCTTTATACTTGCTATATCAGTGTATGAAATTTTAAATAGCTACAAATTATATGTAGTTTGTTGTTATACCATAATGTTTTGTGAGTTCACCACTCATTAATTAATTAGATAAATGTTTTATTATATGTATGAGAGTGTGTGTGAATGACCATTTATATATTATTATTACTGCTACTATTATATTTATGTCTTGCTTATTTATTTATTGCCACACTACTTGAAGTGAGATACTAATTCAGCAATTAGTATCAATATCTGTTCTCTTGCTAATGCATATATTTAGTCCCTCCATGAAAGAGAGAGTGTGGCTTGTTAATCTTTTGGAACTGGCTGCACATAAATAATGGATACTTATTCTTGTTTTATTTATTAGTCAACTTGCTATATTGCAATATTTAAAAATGTTTTTGAATAATTAAGGGTATTTTCAAAGCATATTTATAATCAGGTTATTTGTTAATTACTGAAAATTAATATTTTAAGCAGTTTTGAATTATAACGTGTATTTTATATCTATTTCCTCACCTCTCATATGTACTAATAGTATTGTAATGGTGTACTTATAAAGATTTATTACTTTCGTTGGCCATGAATATGAGGGCAAACCTCGAAAGCGCTTGGCCCATTTAATAGTTTTAAGCGAAATTTGTTTTGTTTATTTGGAAGCTTCTTCATCAGCGAGTAAATCGTTGTTAGGCTGTTATCTTGTAATGTAAGAAAAAATGATTTATCACATTGGTTTTGAGACACAGTTGTCACCATGAGGCAGTTAATATCATACCAGAGGCATAAATACTTGTTATTTTATCCTTAGTGCAAGATAGTTGGAGAAATGTATCAATTGATAATTGTGAAAACCTAATAAATAATACAAAGGTTAATTTTATAACTTATAGCAATACTTAAAGGAGATAATTATTGTAAAATTGTACAAATATTTTATTTTAATTTGTTAAATTAAAATCATTATTTAAACAATGAGGATTGCCAATTCCTCAACAAGCTTTGTGATAAATGCTTAGCCAGAACCAGCACTTAAAATATCTGTCAGGAATCCTTCCCCCCAACACTTGACCATGGTTTCGTGCTTTGGCACTCCTCAGAGAGGTGCAAGGGTAGGTTCAGATACTAGATCTAAAAATACCAACCCAAAACCAAGCACATATCTAAAAGTTATCTATTGAGTAGAAAATCTGAAATTTTCAGACATCTAGATGTCTTCAAATCCAGCTATCCAACTCAAATAGCTGCATGGGGCTTATATATCTTCAGCCATACCATATATTAGTAATCTTAGCAATATAACCTTGCATAAGACTTAAGGCAGATTTTCCACTCAATAGATAACTTTTAGATAAGTGCTTGACTTTGAGTTGGTATTTTTAGATCTAGTGTCTGAACCTACCCTGGCACCTTTATGAGGAGTGTCAAAGCACGAAACCATAGTCAGGGGTTTGGGGGAGGGTTCCTGACAGATATTTTAAGTGCTAGCTCTGGCTAAGCATTTATCACAAAGCTTGTTGAGGAATTGGCAATCCCCATTGTTTATAACTTACAAGCTTAAGAGATAGGGTCATGTGATCTATGACTTATTTTGACTATTTAAAATCATTATTTGTTTTAAGTATTTATTGTACTAAATCTCATATTTCATTTATATTGTAAATAAATATTTTTGTTATTAAATTACATTTCTGTTTTCATGGTCGTCGCCATTGCTATTGCATTCATTAACCAGAAAATCTCATTATAATAACGTTTTATTATTCATTATTTTAAAAAGAATACATTTCAATGGTCATCTAATATTAGTATTTACTTGATTTATTTATCCATTTTATCTGTATTACAATAAGGCATATACTTTTTAAATTCCTATTTATTTTATGTGTGTTTTTATAATGCTTTGGATAGCATAAAATATATTCTTTCTTCCTGTTGCATCATTTCATCTGTATGCAATCATTAGAAGTTAGTATATTATAAGATTATAAACTTAGATATATATTTAGGTGGCAGATAAATAAAATATTTATACATGAAGAAAATTTAAACGCTTTAAAAGTGTTTTGTATGATAATTATTAATCATCTAAATACTGATATATTCAGTTTTGTGTATTTGCTCTTCATATTTGACTGAATCATAAGATATCAACAAAAAAGTTATAAAAATAATATAAAATGTTTCATTTACAACTTCAATAAATATTGCATAGGAAAAATTTGGAATACCTAGTATAATTATTATTTTATGATAAATATAATGTGAATCTGGGTTACTGCTAAAATATTGAAACATGAGCTAGTATTTAAAGTTTTTAAATGTAGTTTATTATCAGTGTTGCAATTTTAAGAGTGGAACTGATAACCAAATCACATCTAAATATAACATTAATAATTATAATAATCAATTCAAAGTTGTAATTATAAATTTATTTAACGCACATTTACGTAAGTAATATTTACTAAGGCAATAAACCTAAAGCATGTGCGGTTGAAAATGCGAAGATAGGGACCTCTACAGGTCTTAACCACAAGCTTATATTGATAATTAATTACAAGTGACATTTAAAATAATTTGTTCATAAGAAATCTATATAAACGACACACACACATGTATAATTAATTTAAAATATTGGTAGAATTTACCTTTTAAAACATGAAATAATAAAAAAATTGTAGAAGCAGTTGAAAACATACTTCAGCATTTTGTCTTAATGTTCTCTTGAAAGCTTATATTGATGGTATTTCATTTGTAATTATATGTCAATTATTTCCATCATGTAATTTTGATTGTTAAATTTAAACCAAACTGCTCAAGTGATAATGACAAATACTCCAATAAGTCATTAATGTGATAATCCATTTTTAAATTTTAATGTTTTTAGTAAACTAAGTTTAATAACACCAAAAACACACACTGTATTCTTTATATAATTTGTTGACATAAAGGTGTTGAATATATATATATATTAAGATAGCTAATAAACATCACATGATCACCAATACTTATAGAGAGTTTTGCCTGTTTAGAATAACTAAACTAGTATTTGCTCAAATCTAGATTGGTTTACAAATATAAATATATGAAAGCAGTCAACATCTATTCAACATTAAGAATCAATCTGTTATCAAGGTAACCTTTAATTAATAAAAAAAGATTGACCCCAACATTTCTCTATGGTCTAAGATAATTATATAAACACTAAAGATTGACATCTGCTAAAGAATATTAAGATTTTTAAGTCATAGGAATTTAAATGAACTCCATTAAACAGACAAATAAAACCCGGGTTTGAAAGCAGATTAACAAATAGTCATTTTTAACTTTCAAACTGTACTGAAATTAATTATTATTAAGATAACAAAGAAGTTATTTGCTTAAAACTGGATTGGTTTATATATATATATATATATATATACACACACACACACATTAAAACTGGATTGGTTTATATATATATATATATATATATACACACACACACACATTCAACACCAATAATTTTCAATCTGTTGACAAAGCAGCCTTTTATTAATGATCAATACCCACTATTCTCTATGATCTAAGATTGACCATTCTTGATATGGCATGCTATCATGCATTTACATTTATAAACCAATCTAACTTTGAGCAGATATCTGCTTTATTATTTTAAAAATAATTAATTTCAATACAGTTTGAAAGTTAAAAATGACTATTTGTTACTCTGTTTTCAAATCAAATTTCATTTTCCTTATTAATGGGGTTTATTTAAACTTCTATAAATTAAAAATCTTAATGTCTTTCAGTCAAGTGTTAATCTTAAGTGTCTATATAATTATATTATACCATAAACAAAGGTGGGTATCCACCTTTTTTATTAATTAAAGGTTGATTGAAGATTTTTGATGTTGAATATGTATAGGTTGTTTTCATATATATATATATATATATAGGTGATGCCACATCTTAGAAATTTAAAGCTGAAATATAAATTAATAAATCATATTTATTAAGTAAATAGAAGTAGAGGAAATATGTAGTTTTAAAATGGAATCTTACTAACTTTGATAATAATCCAGGTTAAGAAATGTGATATTCTAACATAAAAATTAATATGACTGGCATATAGTATTTAAACATGTATGCGCAAATAATATGATAAATTATTTATATATGCAAATGTATAAAAAATGCCAATATCGCTTAAATAGCTAATTCAGTAGTCCTGAATTATTTAAGGAATTAAACCATTTTTTTTTGTTGTAATAAAAATTGAATGAAGATGATTAAAATATATGAAGCTATAATGTTTAAATTTTAATATTTATTGTATGATAAAATAAAGAATAGAAGTCATTCACATTTTAAATAGAGAGCAAGTTATCAGAGATAAAATAAAATATTTATCAAGCTTATATTTTTAATAAGTGTCTCAAAGAGAATTTTATGCAATTAAATATTATTACAATTGTGTAGACTCTGGATATTATGAAATGAATTTTGTTATTTGTAAAGTGAATAAATTATTACTATTTTTATTTTAACAACTGTAGCTTACGTTTCTGCACATGCACTTTACAGAGTGAATGCTAATTATAATGAATACTCTCTTTTCCAAACACAAGATAAAGTCAAAATAAGAGTCATAGCTTGTAAGTTATAAATAATGAGGATTGCCAATTCCTCAACAAGCTTTGTGATAAATGCTTAGCTAGAAAAAGCATTTAAAATATCTCTGTCAGGACCCCCCCCCAAACCTTTGACCATGGTTTTATGCTCTGGCACTCCTCAGAGAGGTGCATGGTCAGAGGTTTGGGGGGTCCTGACAGAGATATTTTAAATGCTTTCTCTAGCTAAGCATTTATCACAAAGCTTGTTGAGGAATTGGCAATCCTCATTGTTTATAAGATAAAGTCTTTTTAAAAGATAAAATAAATCCACCCTATTCTTTTAACCCAAGCTATATGTATAAGCAAATTTGAAGCACTTGGAACTGAGAGCATGAAAATTTAATTAATCACTTTAAATTACTTATAATCTGATTTTTGTTAATGACGTTTGCGAAATTTTTACTATTTATGATATGTCATTTTTAAATAAAAACTTAAAACATATGTAAATATTTAATTTATATAGAGTGATGTTTTTTTATAAATTATAATAACAATAGTAGCTTACTACTCTCATGTGCAGCGGAGTAAGCTACAGTTGTTATTATAATTTATAAAAAACATCGCGCTATATAAATTAAATATTTACATATTTTTATTTTAATAAGTATTTTATGTAAAGAAAGCTTTTATGTATAAGCTTCAATTTTATAAACACTAAAGATATTTAAAGTCAGAATGTTATTTACAATTAGAAAAGAAAATGTAGAATTTTACAAATGAAATAAATCAATAACCAAAGCTAACTGAAAACTAAGATACATCCTTACCCATTAAACAAATCCACATGGTAAAGAAAGTAACAACATGTAGCATAGTTTCCAATTTTAGGCAACACAAATTGTCACATATGAAGTTTGAAGTATATAAAGAGAAAAAAAAAACAGCACCATTCAATTACAATTAATTAAGATTTAATTACTAATTACTAGTAAAGTCAGCCACCATAGATACAAACATTGGTTGAAGGCATCATATAAGTAACTTTCCCCCAAAACTAGCATAACTGATTACAAGAAAAAGAAGTTAGCCAGTAAAACAAAGCTAAGTTAGTATTGGAAAACTATGAGTTATTATTATTATTTTTCAATTATCCCTGAACAAGTTATTTACCATGTATATATTATAAAATGATGTGCTAAGCACAGATGTTAGTTGAGTTTTTGGATACTGTTTGGAAATGTAATTATTGATGAAGTAGTAGAAATAAATCTAATAATGTCTTATAACTTACCTACTGCATGTCATAAAGGATTAAATACTGTGTGATCATGAGTTGCTATCCCATTTACTAATGACAGAGTTGTGAATAAACTAAAATTCAGAAAACTACTTATATAGAAGAACAATTATAGAGAAACCAACATTTGTTAAAAAAGTCTCCCAAATAGAAACATTGATTTTGCAAACGGTTAGCATAGCTGCCTTCCAAGCAGCCGGCCCGGGTTTTCTTCCCAGTCAATGCTTTGACATATATATATATGTATGTAAGAGTCATTTTGATCAATGTCGAAATAATATTTTTCAAAATTAAACTATGCATAGTGAATATTTAAAAAAATGAAATAAAGAAGATGAAAATGTTAAAAGTCGTTCAAGGGATGATACTAAATAGTGAAATTATTGATAAGAGTTTGATTTAAATTATACTTTAAAATCTTCAAGAATTATAATTAACTAATTTTTGTCATATTCTACTATTTAATTGATAATTGAATTAATTTATAAACTCTTGATTATTATTAATTTTTTTTTTAAAGATTGCATAATATTTATTTAATATTTTTTATGAGATTACAAACAATAAAAATTTTTATTTAAAAAAATTTTTTTTTTATTAGATATTAAATAATGATAATTTTTACTTTTAAATTAGATAAAATACTATTATAGATAATTAAAAAATAGTTTTTATGCAATATGTATATATATCTTGGAAAAGGCTAAAGGGGAACGTTAAATAAATTAATAAACGCAGTCAGAGTATGTCCCATTACATAAAGGTTATTTATATATTTGCATGGAAACTAAAATGTTATTTTAAAATTTACGACCATTGATTATATCCATTTTTTATTGAATTCTCAATATGATTCCATTGATTTTATCCATTTTTTATTGAATTCTCAATATGATTGCATAGCGTATGGTATATTTATGCATGTGATTATAGATCATTTATTGACAACTAAGAATTCCCAAGGGCTTCCAGTCATGCTAGACTAAATGTAACTTAATAGGTAAGAATAAATAATTAAGAAGTAATAGAGATAAACAAAGGCAAAACTCCCCATACAGTAGTGCCAGAAACTAGTCTGGGGATATTGGATGAGTAGGCACTAGATAGGGATTTTATGCACAAGCCTTCTGGCATCCATTGATTACTCTGTTTGGCACAGGGTGGCACTACTGTATGGGGAGTTTTGCCTTTGTTTACAACAAATTATGTGCTAGTATAGAGATGGTGATCATGTGAAGTAATAGAGATAGAGTATAAGTCATTCAAACCAGGATATAGCATTGAAAGGCATATGATTTTTATCCCCAGAACAAATAAAACTGTTTTATGCTATCTAATATTATTTTCATGATCAGTCAAGGGAAATTACTAAAAATGATTATTGTTTAAGAAAATATAACTATTTCATTGAAATTATACTTTGAATAATCAAATTATGAAAACTGGTGGTAATAGGTGGTTTTAGAAATAATTCAGTTCTGACCAATATTGTACTGGGATGAATTAAAATTTTATTATAATTGAACAGGAGCAAATCAGCATATCTTATCATTATTTTTCTTCCAATACCTAACAACCTACCAAAATATTGAGAAATTTTGATTTTAATATTTATCAAATAATGTTCTACTTTTAAGTAAAAAGAAAAAAGGAAGAAGATTTAAGAAATGCATTAACTTCAAAAGAAAATGAGAAAGCATAGAAAGTTTATTAATAACCTTTGATGTTATAATCAAAAATAATTCTTAAAACATTTTTTTGTAAAAGTATAAATAAGGAAAAAGATTTTAAAATATTTTAGAAATGAAAATATGCTATGTTATTGTAAATTTTCAGTTGTGTAAAAGGTTTTATTTGAAATTATCAAAAATTATATTTATTATACTATAAACTGATAAGATCAAAATTTGTACTAACCAAAATGGTTTAATTTAAAAATATAAAGCTTAAATTAATTAATGAAATGACAATTGAAAAACAATATGGTATTAGTTATAATTACTTCATTAGCTGGAAAGATATATAAAGGCTTGATTCAAATAGTAAAGTTAGTCGGTAGTGCAGGCAACATAATAACTGTCATATGTAGCTTTTAGTTCAATTTGATACAAACAAATGCATGCTAAGTGATTTGGATACATAGAAAATAGACATACATATTATTTTATACTTTATTGTGCACTTTGTAATTAAATACATTATTATAATTGTTTTTATCTTCCTATTTATAAATAAAGAAATGAGTGCATTTTTAAACAATTTAGAAATGAAAAAAAAAAAAATGTTAAAATTTAATACTTTCATAGATTTTATTTTAACTTTTACAAATTAAGTATCCTAATATTGTTAATCATAACTTATAGTTAAAGAATTATAACTTTAGACATTATATAAATATAATTCACCCACTACTTTGAACAATTTTTAGCAATAACCTTTTACTGACCTATATTTTTGAATTATCTTCTGTTTCGACTGTCCTGCAGTCTTCTTCAGAATGAACAACATAAAATAAAATACACAACTGTATAGATAATATCATAAAATGTAAACAATAAAATTAATAAAATAATAAAAACATAAAATATAACAAAATATAATAAAACTGAAATAAATATTTAATTGTTTACATTTTAAAAGTCTTAGTTATGCATTTTATTTTATGTTGTTCATATATCATATCACTGAAGAAGACTGCAGGACAGTCGAAATATAAGATTGTGCATGAATATGGGTCATTAAAAGATTTTTGCTAAAATGTGTTCAAATAAGTGGATAAATGTATTTATATAAGATATTACAGCAAAATAAAGGAAATGGTGAATTTGGTAATATTTCTGAACTTTAGACATTGTTTATTAATTTCTGACAAATAGAATTAAAGTATTTTTATCTTTTAATTAATAAAAGAATTGAACATAAAGTTTATATGGGTTATTCTTTTAATTAATATCACAAAGTTTGTTACATCAAAAAGAAATGATTCTAGAAGATCTCTCATTATAAAATTCATTCCAACATATATTGAAATACATGTATGTGTAGGGCTATTTTTCTTCATGTTTGGTTTCAGAAAATTTAATAATACTATTAATAAACAAGGAAAAACTCTCCATACAGTAATGCCACCCTGTGTCAACCAGAGTAATCAATGGATGCCAGAAGGCTTGTGCATAAAATCCCCATCTAATGCCTACTCATCCAATATCCCCAGTCTAGTTTCTGACTTGTGGCCTTCATCAGTGAGGAGCTTTGGATCTGAGAGCACTGCACCTAGATATTAGGATCTAATGCAACCCTCCAGCAACCACCCTTTATCTCTATTTAACTATAAAACTATAAGAATAAAATTGAAAACACAAAAATATTTTCAATCTAAGCTGGGGGTATTGGATGAGTAGGCATTAGATGGGGATTTTATGCACAAGCCTTCTATCATCCATTGATTACTCTGGTTGACACAGGGTGGCACTACTGTTTGGAGAGTTTTGCCTTGTTTATAAACAATTATGTACTAGTATAAGAGATGGTAATCATGTGATGCTTAATGCTATTAATATTTAATTAGCACCATAGTACAACAACACTAAGACATTACTCTTACATATGGACATAAAATACACTTAATAAGTGCTTGATTATTAGGAATATGGTTTTACATTGTGGCAATCCATCATGGATAAGTACATCTAATTAAAAACATAGTTAAAAAAATTTGTAAGGCAAGAACCAAAAGATTTGTCATAAAATTACAGATTTCATATTTTAAAAAATAATTTTAACTTGAAAGAAAAAGAGAAGCAAATTCTTGTTTAAATAGTTTGCTCTTAATTTAATTAATCAAAAAGATAAAAATATCTAAATATTTTTTGTATAGAGCTAAAGATAAGACAGATTAAGGAATATGAACAACATAAAATAATTATATAATCCATTGATTTACCTTTTTAAGCAGTTGTAATTGAATTTAAGCACTTGGGTCATGCTGAGTAAGAAAATCTTAGCAATGAAACAGTCTTAATATAGCATACTTTCAGCATCTTTGTCATGATATTATAATCATAGCAAGAAATGAATAAATTGTGGGCATAACGTGTAATATAAATATCATGTAAATTGTATAAGTATTTATAAATAATTTACATCATACTTATATTACACCTTCCACCCACAAGTTATTCATTTCTTTTTATGATTATAATATAATAACAAAGATATTGAAAACATGCTACATTAAGTCTGTTTCATTGTTAAGATTTTCTTACTCGGCTTCTCCAAGCTTAAACATCAAAACAATTATGTAAAAATATTTGCAAAGAAATAAATGTATTTTCAAAAAGAATTTGTAAAAAAAAGCAGAACAAATTTAATCAGTTTCATGTCAGTTAAAAATTTATTCAGAGAGATGCAGTTGTGGTAAAAAGTCCAGAAAGAAATGGAGTTTGGCATCAGAATATTATCGGAAGACAACTAAGATAAGCATTCCTACTTGAACTGGATCAAAATATCAAAGTCATGCTTGACTAAAAAGTCAGAAATGACTTTGTATCAGTTGCCCATGCATTTTTAAAAAGAACAGTTATCTTTCATCATTGTGATTCCACCAAGGATTAAACAGCCTCCATTAGAAAGAAGTTCCTGAAGCTTCCTTAGTCAAAGTATTTACATGTACTGCAAAAGTCATCAAATCCATGCCAGTACATACTACTGAAAACATAGATTGAATGCTTAAAAAAGAATACTGAATTAATTTGATTAATAAATGTGAATTTAGTTATGTAAATTTGCTTTAATAACAATTAAAATAAATGAGAGAGAGCAAATCTCTCAAGCGCTTATGACTACAACTGGATTTGCACTCTCTCATTTACTTCAATATCGACTGCGCTTTATAAAAATATTATTATTTAATAACAATTATAATAATATCATTTAGATCTGATAATTTACATATTTAACTGAATTATTTTTAACTGACAATAATTGTGTTTAATAATAACAATCAACCCTTAAGCTATAAACAATCTTAACCTATAGTCAAGGCAATCTTTAACACTATTAAGCTACCAACAATTTTAACCTATAGTCAAGATAACCTCCTTTAACAATAAATGTGGTTGCCTTGACTACAGATTGCGATTGTTGATAGCTTAAGAGTTGATTGTTATCACCTACATTTATAATCCTATTAAAGCCATGAGTTTTATTCTTTTAGTTAATTCTATTATCTGTATTTATTAGTTAAATATCACATTGTTCTTTAACTCAGAATATCTTAACATTGTTAACATTTATGAAAGTCTATGGAAATATTTTAAGTTCAAAATGTTATTAAGAATTAAAAATATGTTTTGCTTAAATACTTTTAGTTGTCATTATTACATTTATTACCATCAAGATTGGTTATAAAAATTAAATATATAATCTAATTTAAATATTGAATGAGATTCATTTCTAACTAAGGTTTATAGTGAAGAGAATAGCTGAGAAAGTCGTGTGAGAAGGTTGTTAGTATTAACTTTTAAACAACTACTGAAAGTGGATTTTATTTTATACTTTTTGCTGTACCTGCAATTTATTTTTTCTTTCTCTTGAGGAATCAATAATAAACGATATTGTTATTGTATATTTATAAGCACTTTATCTTCCATTTTAAGCAAATAATAATTTGTTATAAAAATATAACCTGTTTCTGTCATTGTTTTATCATGAGATGAAGATAAAAGAGAAAGCACTTACTACTAATATATTCTCGGTAGTTAATTCAACATATTTTGCAAATAAAAATATAATAAGGTATACATGATAAATGCAAATTATTTTAATTGCTTTCCCCTTTCCTCGTTTGCATCTTCAATAATTTGCATCTCACTTTTATCCAGTATCATCTATTCCAGTTAAAGAATAGACAAGATGATATACGATATATATGTAAATATAATTTCTATTCTATAAAAAAAAATTATAAATTGTAGTTTCATAAAATTACGTTATTATTGCAAGTTTTTAAAGTGGTTCTAAAGCTTTAATATATATATATTATTTGTTAAATATTTTAATTAAAGTCATTTATTTCTTTAGCAACCTATACAAAATAAAGACTGCTAATTTTTTTATTGTTAGTTTTTATTTTTTTTTTAATTCAGTAAAAATAAACATTGTTTCAGGTTGAGTACGAACAGTTTTTCTATTCCAAGACGGGCCTTAAATGTTTGGGCAAAAGGTATGGGTTGTAAACACAATGATCAAAATATGTTAATAGGCAAGGTGCTTCAAATTTGTTTTTAGCCCAATTTTCTGCCACCCGATTTGCAGTAGATGTAAAGTCCTATATCATTATACCCAAGATACACATTTTAACTTCTCAATTTTATATCAAATGATAAAAAACATACCTAAGACTGTTAGACAACGATCTAATATATTTTACTAGCTAATTACAGTCTTCTTTATTGTAAGAAATCAATTGTTCAAAGAGAAAGCAATTAATTTTATAAATGGCAAAATTTACTTATTTAATTATGAA
This sequence comes from Epiperipatus broadwayi, assembly GCA_028023455.1. Taxonomy (NCBI): domain Eukaryota; kingdom Metazoa; phylum Onychophora; class Udeonychophora; order Euonychophora; family Peripatidae; genus Epiperipatus; species Epiperipatus broadwayi. Next base: position 3,088,888 of record JAQFVV010012455.1, on the reverse strand, counting down.
ATTAATATATTTCAGACGGAAGTTATTTATATAATACATAATATTATTATAATTTCATAAGTAAATGATTTACAATAATAGACTAACATATTTATAGCTACTTTTAAATCTAAGTTTAAAACAACAAATCTAATCATAATAAGAATTCCCTTAAATTATAAATATAAGTAGAACACAATTAAATCCAAAAGACTTAAAAATATATTGTACAGAATTTTTGATTCTTTTAATTAATAAGAAATTTCGTTTATTTATAGAAATATTATTTCATTAATGTAAAATTGATCGATTTTTTTTAAACTTATTTTTTTTTAAATAATTAAATTAAAAATTAGTCGAATGACATCAATTTAACCGAGTTATTTTTGCGTCAAAATTATCTACAAAATCTTGTAAAAAAATTAAGTAAATAAACAACTTTTTTAAAAAAAAAAAAAAAAATTATTTTTTTCTCTATTTTATTGTTTTTCCTTAATAAATCTTAGCTAGTTGATAATCAAAAAAGCTAAGAAATAATTAGCATTAGTACAAGTACTCATAATTGTGATTAATATTGAACGAATACTTTGTTCCAGTAATAAAAATAATCGAATCGATGTATGATAAGAAACAAATTCGAGTACCTGAAAATGATAATTCAGCTGATCGTGAACTATGCATCTAAATTTTAGCCACTGCCATTTTACCAATGCATCAAATCATGCTCCGTTGCACCTTCACCTTTGAAACACTTTATAATACTTTACGTGCAGCAGTATAATAGTAAGACTGTTAAATTGAATATAAAAAAAAAAAACTGTTTGGCCTTTAATTTAGAGAATATTGATGACTGTATTGTTATTTTCAGTTAAAAAAATGGTGCAAAAATGTTTTTCATGTTTGGGTACAACTTAGGAAGAATTAGGTTTAGTAATTCATGTATAAATTCAGGTACTTTATCAGTCTACATTGGAACAAAAATATTTTGCAATTTTTGACTTGGTCAGTTACCATCTTGAGACTGTGAATAAGTTGAGATGTCTTAGCTTTTAAATGGAGGCATTAAGACCTTGAATTGCAACACAGATTTCAGTGAATTGCTGATGTTTGGCCTTTTATTATAATATATACTTATTTCAATTAAGGCAATTTTCTTCCCATTTCACTCTATGGATATGAGACATGGGTTTCTATCAATGTAACTAAAGACTTTAGAAAAATGTTATTTAAGTGCTTCATCAGAAAATTTATCACCATATTCTTTATCTTTGTGGATGTGATGATGCTGAAGCTGTATTTTTGAGTACATTTTTATTGGATTTGGCATGTGAAATAAATAAAAACACAGAACAGATTTCTTAAAAAAGTATTTTACAAACAAATTGAGCATTGTTTTTGTAATTGTTGTGTTTAGTCTAGATTATATATATATATATTCTACCGTCCCCTGTGTCCCCATTCACCGGCTCCCTATTTAAACCGTTCCTAATAAGGGATTGTGGCTCCAAAACAAACATGATACAGCGTAAAGATTTATTTATTTTTTCTTATATCAATAGTTGTTCATTATCAACACAAGAGGGCGCCAGATACGATGATTTGATTCACAATTTAATTTCTCGCATCACCTTACGTCATATCAAAACGATTTTGAAGTCTAATCCCTGCCCTTAAGCTCGAACTCCCAGCATGGACCAATAGGGGTCACTCAGGGTCGCGATGTGATTGCCTCCAAGACTATTATTCTGGTAAATGACACAATCTTAACCAATGGATAAGAAGATCGGTTGATTAGCAGATCGGTCCAAGCATTGGACGGGATCATTGGTTATTTCTAACTACTAAGAATGTTCGGTTGAGGCATCATTAGAATAAACAACTAGACGCTTATAATATCATCCCCCCTTTATCATGCAGTCCAATAGAATTATTTATACTGGCTCTACTGACATTTACATATATTTATTAATAATAGGCCCTCCCAACTCTTAAACCTATGTTAACTACATAATAAGTAAACATCGTGACTTACGGCACGATGTTTATGAATGAAATTTAAAAGAAATAAAAACAAAAAGAAAAATATAAGAAAGACAAATTTAAAAGTAAAATAATTAATTGCATGAATAAATGCTAACAATAATAATAACTTCAAAAAAAAAAAAAATTTAATTATAGAAAATGATTTGAGGAATGCTCGACTAGTTTAAATCAAAAAAAAAATTTATTGATTATAAAAAAAATGAAACATTGATTAATAGCTTTATTTGCACGCACATACGCGCATTCTCGCACTCGCACAGAAAAGAACATATTATGCATAATAAACATGGCTGATAAAATATATTTCCTCTTTTTACATTTTGAAAGTAGGTGTGTGTTACAGTTTATCTGCGAAAGAAAATAATAATTAGGATCAAAGTTCATAACTGGAAAAGTCCTAAGATTTAAATATGATGGACTATGTAGCGTCTGATATTTTTATTTACGAAAGTTGAGATTAAAATAATAAGATTTAAATATGAGAGATTACGGATCATTTTATATTTGATTTACGAAAGTCGAATTTAATTAATTATGAGATTGCCTTTTAAGTTTACGTAAAGAATGAATGGAAGCATTATAAAAAAAAATGTTTACCTAGGATTTTGCTTAGTCTTCTGCTGCTTCTAATTTGGTGAGGGTTCGAACCTGATAGATGATGTTTCCATAATACATGGTTATTCATTTCACATAAGTTCAGCGTAATATGTTTGGACGATTCTTGTATATTAAACGGAACAACGTCCTTAGACTGATTGGAGCACTATGTTCGGATGGTACTGTTGTTGATCATTCATAGCTGTGGAGATGTTCTGGCGGCAGAGCGTCGGTCAATCACTGAAGGGTTTTCTAGCCCATCATGACGATCGACGCTCTAAATGTTAATTTCACAGTGATCATATTGGATAAACCGGATCGCAAAAAAAAAGAAAAGTTCTAGTTGTAGCTTCCGGAGGAATCTAGGAAAAAACTATAAGCATAAGCATAAATACAAGCAACACAAAAAAAAGGGGTGTAAAAAGACTTTTTCTCTAGATTTAGATTCATATTTATATGGGTTGGTTATTATCTGAGGATCGAATCTCCACCCAGAGTTCAATATTCTTTGAGTTGTCGTTGGGGTCCGTGTCCTACGTAATGTCCACTCAATCCATATGCTTGAGGCAATCTTAGGTTTATGCAATCTCATATTACAATCTCAGTTAGAAAGAATTCATACTTATTCACACCTTTTATGCATACATGTGTGCGTGTTTTAAGAGAACAATTTAACTTACATTATTTTAAAAGTCGAGCATTTAATCTGTCTCAAAATCACTTCTATAAGCTTTTAACTTTCACTACAGTTATAATCTAAAACGAACCCCTTTTAATTACCCCCGCGGCATATACAAGTAGAAATCACTTATTGAGATTTAAAATGGTATATTAGTAGTACTTTACATTTTATTTTTTTTTCTTTTATTTTCTTTTTAGAGAATATTACTATAGTAGATTATATGAAAGCCTTAACTATTTAATCAGAAATATTAACATTTTATTTTACAGTGTATTTTATAACGCATTGAAAGAAAACTACATTTATTTTTTATCATAAGTTGAAAGTGAAAGAAGAGAAAAAAATATAGAGTGTTTACATTGCTCGTGTGTGTGCGTATATACCTGTACCGACTTTGTCTCGGTACAATATATATATATATAAATACCAAATGCGAGTAAATGCATTTTATATTTTATCTATTAATAAAACATGAATGCAAATATCATAGCTATACTCTACCTGTTACCATTGGTGAGGTATAACTCCTAGTTCTAGAGTAAACTATGGAAGAAGGGTCTGCACATGGCCTTATAGCTTTCCCTACCACTTTCAGTTGTTCTGTGACAGTGTGAGTAGGTATGGTGGTTACTTCTGGCTGTACATTGATATCTTGCCATGTGATGACATTTGATTCTAACAGTTTCCAGTCCTGAACATGGACCTGCCTCACTGTGTCAACTATTTTGCTTATCAGCAATTGACTGGAGAACGTGCATTCTGTGTTTCAGTTCTGTGACAGTTGTTCTCTGTCATTACTTTCAAAAGGTTGACTATTTATTGCTAGACTCCCATTCTTAAAAAAATTTCGATTTTGATAAGCATCATCACCTATTGACCCATTCTTGCCATTGGCTGTGTTATCTATCTATATACACATAGGTAAATGGCATTGAATGCTCAAATTCAATCTAGATAAGATGGAATCTGGACTAGTCCATTTGAAGACAAAGTGAGATATGACAGTTATAGATGCATACGCTATTAAAAAAAGTGAAACTTTGACTGTTTTCATTCATAGAATATAATCAATAATAAACAGAATAAAGAGATGCATTTAGGCAAGGTATTAAAATCTTTCAGAAAAAAAATTTGTAATAGTAAAGGTTAAAGATATTATGAAAAATGTCTTAATAATGTATGATCAATATTATTTGTGGTTTGTGCAGTCATCAATGACCCCATGCTTAAACTTAGTTTTTCTTTGTCTCTCATATATTTTTTGGATAATAAATTATCATCTCATTTTTAAATGGCTTTAATAATAATGATGCATGTTACTATTTCAATTTTTGTTATCATGGCTGTAGATAATAATTACAGCTTTAAAATATATTCAACTTGAGAGGTTCTACTAGTTTTGCAGAAAGACATAAGATTGGAATTGGTTTTCAGTTAAGAATTGAATTAAAAAACTGTTGCTCAAAATAATGATAAGCCAATTCATTTTTTTTCCTTTTGCCAATAAAATGAAAATGTTATAAATTTTAAAATTATTATTTATTATACCTGGACTTACCCATTTAAAATTTTTTTTGTTTAATACTAATATATATTTTTTATGTTATGTAAGCATACTAAATTCTGTGTCTCAAGACTGATTGAATAGTTAGGATTATTAAATTATCTACAAGATCTCTGTGTAAGTTATTAAAGCTTTTATATATAAATATGGAGACAGATTATGCCATGTATTTTTCATGGTCATCTATATAGTCTTTCATACGAAGGAGAGTAGGTTAACAGTAATTGTGAGGCTGAATAATAAAAGTTAGTTTTGCAATGCTTTAAAAATATAAAAATAATATATTATAATATGGATTTAAAAATAGCTTTTTTGTATTATTAATATCTGAAAGATCTAAAATTAAGTAAAAAAATCATAATTTATTTTGAAAGATTTAGAATTAGTAACAAATATACTTAAAATTATAATTGAAATAATATATGTTGAAATATCTAATGGAATATTACAGTACTTCAAAAACAATATAATTAAATTAGTTAAATAGATAAGAGAGCTTAAACAAAACAAAAAAGGTAATTAAATCATATACATTTTGGTTTGAAAAAGATATAATAAAAGGAGATTTAAAAGATTTACATTATTTTTAAAGTTGCATTTTTGTGGGGTTTTTTTGGGAGACAACAGAGTAAAAAAGATCAGAATTATATAGCCTTTACTTCTAGATAAGAATTTAATTAGGATGATAATTTTAGTATATAAATATTTTTAGTAATATAAATAAGATTATTTAAGGTTTTGAAAAACAAGTAAAGTCATAGAGCATATATAAAGGTGAGTTTCTTTGGTAACTCTTTATTTGAAGCTGACTGTAACTTACTGACCTCTTCAGATTTTTTAAAAAATAAAATGCCAATCAAAGCATTATGGGAAAAATTAACATAGTGATCTCTTCAGCTTTTTTAAAAAATAAAATATCAATAAAAGCATTATGGGAAAAATTATTTTATAAAAGCACAGGTCATTATCACTTACAGTAATATTATTAGAGCATTTTAAAATTACAAAACAATGGCTCTCTTTTGAAATACACAAAAAATATTTCATAATGATTGGAAAGCAAAAAGATTAAAAAAGGATGGTAAGCAAATGATCTTTCCCTTTAAAATTAATTATTTTAAAAATCAGAGAAATAGAGATAGAGAGAGAGAGAGAAGAAAAATACTTTATATTATGCTAGCATAAGTTTATTTGACAGTTTTTTCTTTTCTAAAACTATGTGTATAAATAATAATAATAATAATAATAATAATAATAATAATAATAATAATAATAATAATAATAATAATAATAATAATAATAATAATAATAATAATAATAATAATAATAATAATAATAATAATAATAATAATAATAATAATAATAATAATAATAATAATAATAATAATAATAATAAACCATTACATTAAATTTAAAACTATAGGCATAAATATCTACATTTGCATATATAAATGAAATATTATTAGGAAATATAATTTTAAAACTAACAATAATTGCATGATTATTAATTTAGAAATATATATATATAAAGAGAGAGAGATCACTTTATGATAATTTTCTTAGAGTTTTGTAGTTCAAAATAAGTATAAATAGCTTTAGATCTTCATGACCACAAAAGTATGTTAACTATGAAATTGATTTGCCAGCAAAATTTACTCCATGAGATTTTTTTTCTTTTCCATTTTAAGTAATGGGGATGTTTTAGGTTATATAGGAATAAATCAAGTTTACTTTAATATTTTACTGCAGTTATCATAAGGAAATTTAAATCAGTCATTTTTTGGAAATTATATATATATATATATATATATGAATTATATGGTTGAAATTTGATGAATCCCTTCATTTTACATTTTGTTTTATTATTCTATTCAGCAAATTTGGGAAAATCAAACTTTCTCAACTCGTGCATATAGAATAGGCTGCTATGATAATAGCTTTCATATTAATAATTTAGAAAAAATAAATTAATATATTTCCTTCACAAGCTAGAATTTCACTACCCTTTTTGCTTATTTAACATCTTATTTATACTCTTTTACCAGACTCTCTTTTTATCTTGGTTTTCTAAGAATTTTAAATATCTATGGGGATTAACTTAAATTTTTACTAATTAGAATATGTAAATATAAAAGAGTTTTTCTCTTTAATTAATTAAATAAAATCATAAAATGTTTTTTTAGTTAAGTCTTTTATTATTATATATGCTTAAAGTTTAATTAAAACATTTTTTCCTCTTAATATCAAAATAGTTTATTTTTCTAAAATTTTGCTCTAAACAACTTATTTTTAGTTTATTCTCGTTTAATAATAGTACTACACAAGAATTATTTTATTTAAAAATTTTTCTGCATAAAAACATCCTTAATTAATTTAATTGACCTTTTAATCAGTTTAAAACAATATCAATCTCCAAGAAATAAAAAAAAAGTAAAATAATATATATATTAACAAAAATGAAATGTATTTTATTTCTTTTTTTAAAATATTGAATGAATATAATTTTGTCTATGTTTTACTTTTTTATTTTTTATTTTTAATTATTTTATCAATTATTTTTTATGTATTCATACATATATACACACATATAAATATATATTAAATCTATTTTTTAATAATTTTAAACTTTTAATTTTTTAGCCAATTTGTATGCTTCGATTCTATACTGACAACAGTAACTATTCTAAGCCCCCTAAAGCCATTGTTCAGTGAGAAAGACAGGCATTAAATTAGTGGAATTCAGTAAGAGCAGTTAATTTAACCATCCAACAAAATAAAGAATTCCAGAATATAGTGAAAACAAAGTTTCAAGAATGGCTAAGTCAAATAGGACTCAAAAAAGAGAGATTAGTTTCAAGCATTCAAGCAATGGAAGAAGGAAAATAATTATTTTCCTGAAGTATGATTTTTGAAATATGAACTAAAAATCGGGAGCTGAAAAAGATAATTTCTTATAAAAACAACAGTATCTTTAATGGTACTAATTTATTAGAAGGCATTTAAATGTTTAATATTATAAATTTTATATGTATTAAAAATTATTGATTGTTTTTAAAGAAAAATTGGTGAATAAACATTTTATATTTAGCTTTTGACATAATAGTCTTTTGTGTCCATTATAATGTGATGTGATATGATGTACTGTGGCTTCTCCTTAAACGAAGTCAAGAATATCTAAGCAATTATGCCCAGATAAACCTGTTAGCCACTTAATTTTCCATTCCCCACTCTAAGTTTTCCCATATTCTGCTCCATCCCATTTCCACAACATAATCTTTGTCAACTCTATAGCCTTAATATCTAAATCCCCCTTATCTTTTCCCAAACCCAGCATAAAAAAACAATAATTTACTTTCTGTATAATCACTTTTTTCATATTTATTCTTCCATAACTTCATTATATGTATCTTTCTGTTTTCAATTACAAATATCCAGTAACGCGCTCTGTTTTAAAGTCTATATCTCAATAATAGTGAACTTCAAAACGATACCACTTTGAAGTGGTATCATTTCAAAGTAGTATCATTTTGAAGTTCTCTATTATTGAGATATAGACTTTTAAGCAGAAGGTGTTACTGGATATTTGTAATTGTATAATGGTTTATATATTTGTATAATTATTTCAGTTAGTGTTAACGGTAACTTTCTTTTCATATATATATACACATGACAGCTGTAAATTTAAAAGTGATTAATTACTTTCTTTTCATATATATATACACATGACAGCTGTAAATTTAAAAGTGATTAATTAAGTGAATTATATTTCAAAGGGTCATTAACATGCAGTTTATATTCTCAACGTATTAAAGGCATGGGTATAAATATATATTGATGTCAAGAAGTGTTTGATCATATTATTATATTATATGCTATGATTTATATAACATTTTTATTAATAGTTTGAATACTATAATTTGTTGAGTAGATGAGACTATTAAAGAAATAAAATTTCTTGTTAAAAATTTAATTATACAAAGAGTTAATTATATATAAAAAGAAATACAATTTAAATTAAAAAAAAATAATTTAAAGGGTGTTGATAATGTTTTTATTGGATAATGCCCTGTTTTATGCGTTATAAATGTTTGCTAAATAATATATAAATTTTTGACAATAAAAGTAAGATATTGTACTAAAAATTATGTTATTAATAAGAAATAAATAATTTTTTATTGTTATTGTTAATTTAAATAGTACAAGTTTTATATTATTTTATATTAAAATTGTCCGATCACAATAGCACACCCTTGGTAAGTTTCACCAAGAAATAACTAATATGCTCCTTGATTTGGCCAGGTATTATAGATGTGGATGATGTAATGGTCGATGTAATCATTAAATTTTATGAAGAGTTAACATAAATAAGTATTGTGATAGTAAATTTTTTAAATCACATTAATACAGAAATAGTAGGTTAGGGTTATTGTTTAATGTATGTAAAATGTGTAATGCCATCTAATTGTGAATTTTGGATACATTGTGAGTTATTTATTTATTCTAAAAAATCCTAATATATTATTTGATGTCGATAATATAATGATTATTCATGCTTGCATATTATGCTCTCAGCATAGAAATGATTGGTAAAGAAATATATTTAAAATATTATTTTTGATAGCAAACTAATACACACACATATATATGTATATATGACAAAGTTCTTGCTTTTTTTAAAATTTAGTATTTAACATATTATGAAACTATTTTATCAACATTGTATTGTTTTTATCTGTTTACATAGTTATCAGTTAATTTTTTTTAATTAAAGTTCAGAGTTCCTTATAAATTGAATTTATATATAAATAATAATTCCAATTTTAATTATATTTCGTAATTTGATTTTATAAAATGAAATATACTTTTGAAAACATTTTATTACTTTGTGGAAAAAAAGAAAAGCAAAAAGCAAGATTAATTCATTTTTTCACTCAACTATTGTTTAATTTATATTAACTCATTTTTATATTCTATTTTTAATAACACAATTTTTATAGGAGCCCTTTATCATTACCATCCTTAATAATTACTCAAACGCGAGTATGGCCATTCTAACTTTAGTAAAAAAAAATAAAAACAATATTAGATACATTTTACACTACAATATTTTAATTAAATCATAAATCGTAAATAGTTTATAAATATCGCAAATCTGCCTTTCATATGTCATAGCATCGACCGGGAGGCGAACCCACAACCGTCTGCAACCAACTACTTGCTTGCAAGGCAGTTGCGATGATTTCTCGGCTATCAACGCTTGACAAAGCTGCCTTTAAATCCGTTTATTTGACGTTTTGCAATGCTGCTTTTTCATTCCAACAGTCACCTTTACATTTTAAAATTCTTCAATATATTGTCCTAATTATAGCTATCTACTGTATTTTACTCTGAGTCACATACTCACTATTGCGCCCTTTTAGAGTGTCTGTAAGGTAAATCTGTCATTACAGTGTAAATGCTTTTAAACAAGCTATACTTAAATTTACCATAAAATATTTTATATCTCCGTTACTGGCATACCTGACCTTGCCTTTAGAAGTGGACTATTCCAGATTTCTTACCTGATTGGATGGAATCTTTTGATCTGGCTCAACCTGTAAACCTAACCAAACACAACAATTACCATTTATTTATCTTAAATGCCCAGTATATAAATGATATGCTTTTAGAATGGTAGATTCTATAGCATTATACATAGCAAACTGAACAGCTTGCTGCCTGATGTGTTTATACTATTCTTTCATAATCTTATGAAGAATCCTTAAAGGAAAATTTTGTATAATGTCTTTATAAGTCAATTATAGGTTTAGATCCATTTCTTTATAATAAATGGATCAAAATAAAAGCTCCAGCTATATCGTATTTTAGTCATGTTTCATCTACCTAGACTTGAAATAAACTCTGAAATATTAACTCTAGCCATACTCTCTGAAATGAAAATGGAGAAATTTAAAAAATGGCAGGCTTTGACTTTATAAATTGTTTAGCTAATTTATTGTATGGAAATGAGATTCAAAATTTCTGTCACTGCAGTGTAAAGACATTAGAAAAGTTTCATTTAAGGATGCTCTGTAAAATTTTAAAAATACATTAGAAAGATTATAAAATGAATTAATAATTTCTTTAACTTTTTGGTTATGATACTATAGAATCCTCCATTATAAAATCAAATTTTATTGAATTGTATAAATCGAATGAACAGTATTAGACTTCATAAAGAGAGACAGACCATGTTTGTGTTATAAAGGTTGCCTTAAAGATATAATATAATAGACTGGTTACATTAAGGAGATATGACTGAGTATAAAACATAATGAAATATTACAATTATATATGGAGTTAAAATAATTCAAAAAGAAAAATTTGCCGCAGAGAAAGTTAAAAGACAACATGCAAAATATTAACAAGTAGCCAAAATGTTGGAGCAGCAGTGGTATTTATGTAAACATATGTCTTATATTAATTGAGACATTATTGGACTTTGTGAAATTAGAAGAAAAGGTGAAGAGACAATTGATTTAAAAAGTGGACATGTAGTTTACTACAAAGACACAAATGTTGGAAGTACAAATGGAGTAGAATATATTATAAATAAAAAGTGGAAGAACAACAACGTAGAGATTAATGGTACATTGGACAGAGTGGCAAGGTTAGTTATTCAATTCAATAGCAGATACCAAATGCAGATAATTCAAGTTTATGCCCCAACAAGTTCTCATAGTGATGAAGTACTAGAAGATTTTTATATGGATGTACAAAAGGATTTTAATCAGATCAAACAGCATTTTAAAATTAGTATGGATGACTTTAATGCTAGACTTGATAAACAATTGAAAGATGAAAGTGCTGTAGATAAGTGTGGTTATGCTAATAGAAATGAGAGAGGACATAGGCTGGTGGAGTTTGCAGAAAAATAAAATCTTATATTATGAATTCTTTTTTTGAGAAAAATGTTAGAAGGAAATGGACATGGAAGCATCCAAATGAAGGTATCAGCAGAAATGGATTATATTTCGATTAACAGAAAATACATATTTCAAGATTGTAATGTTCTTAATAAATTTAACACAGGAAGTGATTATTGTTTAGTAAGGTGTAAGATATGTGTTAATGCAAAACTAGAGAGACAAAAATTATTAAGAAAAACAATATTCACAGTTGATATTCCTGATCTCCGGAAACATTCTACTGAATTTAAATTAGAACTTGCAAATCGTTTTCAAATATTAGCAGATTTTGAACATGATTCAGATTTGAATGAAATTAATAGAAAAATAACTGATATACTTTTAAAAACTGCAGCAAAGATCGCTGGGAGAAAAGAGCAGCAATTGACCAATAAAATTTCCATTGAGACTAGAGAATTTATAAAGAAAAAAAGTAATATGAACAAATATAAAAATGATGGATTAAGAAGAATTAAATATTTCAAACTTTGTAAAATGATGTTAAAAAGAGTTGATAATGATATAAAAAATATAATTGTGAACTACTAAGGAAAGATATAGAAGGATGTAAACAACATTTTGGTATTGGTAGGAAACTTATATCTGAAATTAAAAAAAAGCTGAAACTTTTACTAAAAAGATAAACGACATCTTTATATGGATAGAAGAGTTCTATCAAGAATTATATACTAATAAAGAGCAAGTTGAAAAGCTCCAGGTAATGATGGAATTATAATCGATATTTTAAAAGAAGCAGGTGAAGAAATAGAAATTTTTTTGATAAAGTTATATACCAAATGTCTAAATAATAAAAATATATCAGATAATTGAAAAAATGCAGCATTAATATTAATATTTAAAAAAGATATTAGAAATTACAAACCTATCAGTCTTTTATTAGTTTTATGCAAAGTTTTTATTAAGATAATTACAGCTCATCTACAGAGAACATCAACATTGGATTTCAACCAACCAAAGGAACAAGCTGGATTTAAAGTGTTTCAGTACAGTAGATCATATCCAAGTATTGAAAGAAGTTATAAAAAGGACCAATGAATATGAATTAATTATGTTTTAGATTTGTAGATTATGAAAAGGCAGTTGATTCTATAAGCATTGCTTCAGTGATTAAAGCATTGGATCATCAAGGTATAGATCCAGGATATTGTCATATTTTAAAGAATATTTATAAAAATGCAACAGCAACAATTAGATTACATAATGATACTGGGAAAGTCAACATTGAGAAAGGTGTAAGACAAGGTGACTCCATATCTCCAAAACTCTTTACAGCAGTGCTGCAAGAAGTATATTGTGGATTAAAATGGGAAAACTAAAGGAGTAAAAGTACATTGGAGATTATTTAAATCATTTAGATTTTGCAGATGATGTAGTTGTTTTTGCAAATAATGCCTCAGCGATTCAGGAAATGTTGCAAGAATTATCAGATGAAAGTAAGAAAGTAGGACTAAAGATAAACATTAAAAAGACTAAAGTAATATTCAATTGATTTTTTCAAAAGAAGAAAATAAAGATTGATAATGAAGAATTAGAAGTAATGGATGAAATTAATCATAGAATTAAACTTGGTTGAAATGCTTTTGGTAAAAATAACTTGATACTAAAAGGAAATATGCCTATGTGTTTAAAAAGGAAGGTTTTTAATAAATGTATTTTACCAGTTCTTACTTATGGATCTGAGACTTGGACACTTAATAGAAGAGCAATACAGGTACTTCATATTACTCAAAGGAGTATTGAGAGATGTATGCTAGGAGTAACTAGAAGAATTCAAAAACACAATACATGGATAACAGAACAAATAGATGTTATTGATATCATTGAAAGGATTAAAAAACTGAAGTGGAGTTGAGCTGGACATATTGCTAAAAGAGATGATAACAGATGGACAATTTAAATCTGAAATGGGATACCAAGAGATTATAAAAGACCCAGAAAGTGACCACATGTGAGATGGATGGATGAAATGAGAAATTGTGTAGGGGTGATGTGGAGAAAAGAGGCAAGGAATCAGGGATGGATTAAACTTGGAGAGACCTTCATTCTGCAGTGGATTGTTAATGATTATTGATGATAATTTGTGATTCACATATTGATTTGGTATAAATATTGCACAAAACTAAACTCAAATAATTAGAGGGGATTTGAACTCAGATTTGCAAGCTTCCTATAGATATCCACTCCATCTTATACAAGCAATATACATGACAACACACATGTGAATATAATAAATAATCTCCAGTATACATATTTCATGCTAAATCAACATTCATAAGTTGGTCCAGATCATTTACTCCTACACACACATATATATAAGCATTGCTCAGTTTATATAAGATAGCAAATCTTCAAACTTTAAGGACAAGCTTCAATCTTCTTCACCCTCCAACTCTTCAGCCATTTATATAATTGAAAATCTGATGATGGAAGGGTCAAAACTCTTGATGTCAATCTTATTGTCATACCCATGTTGACATTAAGTCACTATGATTTCTCACGTTTAGGACTTTAATATATCCACTTGAATGCATAGAAGAGGGCTGAGCAGAATACACGTTTTTTGTTGCCTTCTATTTTTTCCCCCTTTCTTGGTATTTAACTGATCATCCTCAACTGTGAATGGTTGCAACTAATGATGATGTTATAAGATCAATTTGATGAAAAAAAAATCAAGTCAGATGTTACATGACTTAAAATAATAAGCTTGTTAAGAGCTTATTTTGCCAGCTCTGTTTATAAGATCAATTTAAATATAGTTTTTGTGAAATAGATTATTGTTTCTGATTTTGTTTTGATAAAGAACTGAAATATTTTCTTAGTATTCAAGTAACATTTCTGTACATTTTTTCAAACTTTTACTAAATTGCCTAATTAAGATCTTTTTTTTTTTTTTTTCATATATCTTAGTGTTGACCGGAAGCGAGCCAAGGCCAGCTGCTTGGAAGGCAGCTATGCTAACCACCAGGCCACCAACGCTTAGTTAAGATCTTTCTTGTATTTTGATTTAAGCCAATAAACATCACATGACCACCATTTCTTATGCTTGTGTATAACTGTTGTAAAACAGGCAAAACTTACTATACGTATTGCCTGTTTTATTTTGATTTAATTAATATTTCAAAGAAGCTTTCCTGTATTGAGCCATATTCTTTTCTACTTGCTATTTGCAATGTTTAAATACAGGTGTACTTTACATCCCTGGAGTTAGATGTAATTATAAGGGATTTGTATCTAGACTTTCAAGTTCTCTTCAGCGATTTAATCTATCTCATATAACCGATACACATGACCACACACATGTGAAAAAGATAAATGATCCAAAATATACATATTTCATGTAAAGTTCAATAAATATATACAATTTTTTAATCAAGGCACTTCCTATTTCAATCTCTAAATAAAATATTATCAAGATTTGCTACGTCTGTTGCATTAGTAATTTTCTTTTGTTGGGTTGCCCTATGCTCGCTCTATTGAAAAAAATATAAAAAGTACATTTTAGCGTTGGTGGCCGAGTGGTTAGCACAGCTGCTTTACAATCAGTTGTCCTGGGGTTCGCTTCCCGGCCAACGCTTTGACACATAAAAAAAAACCTATAATAAATTAGACTGTTTTTTGAGCATTATCTATTTTTGAAACTTTTTTTATAAATTTGTATTTGGCAAGTATAATGTAAATAATATTCGAAGTAAAAATAATCATGATAATTATAATCATTTCAAAAACATGTTATCACTTACATATATAAATACACGCGCGCTGGTTTTTTTTTTCTCAGTGATGAAACTTTATTTATCAAAAAAAGAGATACAAATACAGTTAAATAAGAGGTTTACAAAGAATAGTAAAAATGAAATTTAGGGGCAACATGGTGAAAGGGGAAAGATACATATGAAAGGGGAAAGGGATGTGGAAAGGGTGTGTATTAACCGTACACACCTTATTTGTTGATCCTAATTGGGTTCTGCTTCCGATGATTGAATTTTAAGTCTTGTTTGGTAATCAAGGATTCAGTTGTATAATCTGAAAGTTTGTTGTTAAACTGTTATTTGTATAATTTCAATTTGTTGAAGAGTTCGTTCCTGTGTGACTAAAATATCCATACATTTACTATTAATTTACAAATTATCATTTTTATTTACAAGAACATTATTTGTTAGAGTTAGTGAAAATGTTAAAATGTATAGGTGACACACCTGAAGATAATAAAAAAGAATATGAAAAAAGTGGGTGGGGAATAAATACCTGATGTAAGATTTATACAAAAAAAAAAAAAAATAGACGAATAAATTAATCATTATTTTTTTCTACTTGTTATTTGCAATATTTAATAAATATATCAAAATTTTTAATCGAGGTAAATTATATTTAAGATTATATAACATTTGTTTTTATTTATTTGTTAAAAAAAAAAATCTTTATACAAACTAACAGCGCTTATTAATCAGTTATTTGGAAAAGAATAAGATACTTTTTAAAAATAAATATTTGTCTTTACTAACCATTCTGATATTCAGATAAATATTTACTAAGAACACACAATTTTTATTTTTAGTAAATCGGGGGAAAAAAAGAGTAAGATTATTTTAATTATACATTTAAAAAAAACCCCACCAAAAAAAAATTATGTTCACACATTCACGTGAACATCTATATATATATTAGAATTAAACTTGGTTGGATAAACAACATAATATTGAAAAGAAATATGCCTAGAGGTTTGAAAGAAGGTTTTTAATAAATGTGTTTTATTAAGTTCTTACATATAAATTTGAAACTTGTATGATTAATAGAAAAGCAATTGAAACCATACAGTGAACTACGAAAAAATATATATTGGAAATAACAAACACAGAAGGAGAGCAAAATTCATAAATGGCAAAACAAATAGGAATGGGATGAACATGGACATGTTGTTAAAAAAGATAGCAATAGTTGGATAGCTGAAATTGTAAAATGGATCTCAAAAAATTGTAAAAGACCTAGAGAATAACCAAGTAAAAGATAAGTGGATGAAATATAAAAATTTATTGGAATACTGTGGATAAGAAGAGCTGAGGAGAGACTAGAAATACTTTCATGTAATGAAATGATGGCCAACTTTTAAGAGTCCAGAGTATACCGAAAGATTTTTGTGTCTTTTTGTTAGTTTTTGAAAATTAGGATTATAAGTACAGTGATAATTACTAATTGCATAAATTTTCATCAATTAAACTGGAACCTACATTTCATTTTCACAAACTCACGAAATTGATTCGTAGTTCAATTTGATCTAAAATAGATTTGATATATAATACTAATTTTTCAATATTGAATATTTTGTTTAACCAAGTAATTTCTATTTTTTTTCTTTGAGTTACAAGTTATGAGAATCTTATTATTTTGCAAACTAAATTTTATAATTAAAAAAATTACTATTAGCTATAATTTACAACTAGTATAATCAAAAAGTATTACTGGAATTTCACTAATAAAATATCCCAGATTTTAATTTTCTTTATAGGTTGTAATTATAAATTTATTTAAACCACATTGATCACGTAAGTAATATTTACTAAGGCTGTAAACCTCAGGAATATGCGCGCGAAAATGTGAAAGTAGGGACCTCTACAGGTCTTAACCACAAGCTTATGCCTTGCAAGAAAAGGTTGGTGTATAAGACTAATGTATAATTTAAAATCAAAGTGCTTCTTTTAATATTTTTGTCATATTGAAAATAAATTGAGGAGTTTATCTGAATATGACTTACAGAGAGTTATTTTACTTTTATCATACATATCAAACTTCTTTCTAAAACTTAAATTTAATTATTTATCTTTTGGTATTATCAGTAAGAAAGGTTGAGGAAACTAGTTTAAAAATTTTTTTTTTAAAGATTTCAAAAATTTTATTCTTTAAGTAGAAAATTATTTTCATTCTCTGAATTACTTTGATGAAACTTTTAATATATATATGCAATAATCCAAAATACTTTTAAGAAGGTTTAGGTATATAATACAGTAATACAAGATAAATTTTAACTGTTATTTTAATCTTTATTATGCAGATAATACAATTACTTTTACCGATAAGATGATAAAATCATCCAATAGAAATAACGTTATAATTCATGTAAAATTTGCACTTTTTAAAACAAATTATTTAAATATTTATAATAATAGACATAAAAATATTTATAATAAAAGCTTTTAATTATAAATTTATTTAAACACACATTGATTACGTAAGTAATATTTACTAAGGCTTTAACCTAAGCGTAAACTTGTGGTTAAGACCTATAGAGGTCCCTAATATCACATTTTTACACACATATTCTTGAGGTTAAAGCCTTAATAAAAGCTTTTATTTATTATGCATCAAAAAGCAAAAAAATAATTGCTTTTCAACCACAATTGTATTTTTTATATTGAACTTGAAATATAAGCATGGGGAGTTCACATTGAGATGAAGTTAATTTCTGGACTTCCCCTTATACTTTTATTTCAAATTCAATTAGAAAAATTTAATTAACATTGAAAAAATAATTGTTTTTTGGTTTTTAGTGAATGATAAATAAAAGCATTTACTATAAAATATTTTTATCTCTATTATGTTTTGTTTTAGTATTTAGATATTTAGCAATTCCCTTTTTGTTAAGCAATATATCTCTATGTGAATTCAATTTTAAATGACATAATTATTACTTATTATAATATATATATATTATATGTTGGTATATTAATATTCAAATTTTTTAACATGGACGAACACACAAAATATGTCTTATATATATATAAACTCTAAGTGACAAATCAATTTAAAGTTTTAGAAGTTTTATTTTCATTTAAAAGATTGCAGAAAATACTGTAAATTGATTTGACAGTTGTAATTTATATATATATATATTGGCAAGATCATTAGATTACACTTAATATTTTTACAATAAGTTAATATTTATACTTCTTATATATATTAGATTTAGTATGTGCACATTATTATATATGTGTCTAATAAATCATAAATCAAGCTTTTTCTTGATACTCCCCAAAATTGCCCATTATTTAAAATATATTAAGCTGAATTATAAAAGTTATGAATTGAAACCAAAAACTCTCTCATGCATTTTATTTAAAGTATATCTAAGAAACAAATTTACACACAAACAAAAATATCTATATAACACCCTCTCATGTGTCTTACTTAAACTATATTCATGAAACAAACAAACACAAATAATCAGACAGAGAATGTAATTTGAATAAAAGCATTTAAAAATAGCTGATGAATATCTTTTTTGATTCTCATCATTATTGATGAAAATATTTTCTGACAGTAGTTTTCAAAATCTATTATAATGACATTAACTAATCTAGAAAAAAAGTTAAGCTTTACCATCACACCATCTAATATCCATTTATTAGATATAATGACAGCGACTAAGTCAAATTGCTTCCAAAAGAAAAAGGAACAGAATTATACTTGAAAATACAAAGAACACATGAAAGATAACAAAAACTGGAATCAAACATTTCCTATGATGAGAGGAAAGCTATTAAATTGCCCCAATTAGACAAATCTATTATCATTCTTTCTGATGACAAAGGCAATGTGATGTAATGGATGCAACTGATTAAGATGGCAAAATACAATTGTTTCTCACAGCAGATCAATACAAAAAAGTGACAACAAAAAATCCTGATATTGAATACAGAAACAAAGTCAGAAGCATTTCTTAGAAAACATCACAGATGCTGATTCAAAAAAAAATAACATCAAATTTCAGGAAAATTTCTCATCTTTATTGTCTACTTAAAATTTATAAGAACCATGATCCATAAATTTATCTTTCCAAGACATCAAGATTTCTTCTCAAAGTTCTTAAAACCTTTGCATACAAGACACAGTCTTTTGTCAGCAATTTAAACCCTTTGTAGAATTAATCAAGAACATGAAATTGACAGAACTGACATATTGGTATGCTTTGATGTAAAAAGTTTATTCACAAATTTATCCTGTAATGAAGCACTGTCTATTTGAAGGAAAATATTAAATGATAATTGCTTATAGGCAGAACAACTTTTCTTATTGATACTGTAGTGGATCTATTAACATTGTGAATAATAATATACTTTCAATACAGCATAGAATTATTCAATATAATAAAGGGATAACTATGGGCTTACTATTATTACCATTGATTAGCAACATTTACATGGAAAATGTTGCAACTACATCCATAAATATTACTTCATACCTACCTAAAGTTTAGTTTCACTATGTTGATGATTATAGTTTTTGTATGCCCATTTAGTAAAACACCATTATAAATATTTTGGATGTATATCAATAACATATTGCCTTCAATATAATTAGAATAAGACCAAAAATTGGCATTCTTAAATGTTTTTACGACAGGATGCCATCATGGCAAAATCAAAATTACAGTTTACATAAACCCCCTCTCACTGAAAAATACTTAGCATATATATCTAATCATACCCAGAAACACAAATCATGAAATTATATTATCACTATGGAACAAAGCAAAAGAAGATTGTTCAGAAACCAGTGATTTGGAAAAAAAAGATTATATAGAACAAGGTCTTGTGAAGAATGATTATCCATCAGCTGTTATTAAAAAAACCTTAAACAGACAACAAAAAGAAAAATCAAAAGAAAACAATTATTGATATTGTATTATATCCATACATAGTAGGAGTAGCAGGCAAATTTAAAAAAAATCTGCAATCACTATAACACCAGAATACTAAGCTTGTGTTTTATACAAAATTAATGAAGCTGTACATAACAATTGATAAGCTAAGCACTTTTGGGAATTCTATGTTCCCATATTCATAACTCTTTTCACTAGTAGTTAGGGAGTGCCACAGTAATCTATGCAAATTTATTCAATAATGTTTAAATGGCCCACCTTTTAAAGATAGTAAAGCAGGTGTCTCTTCAATTGATTGCTTTGGCATCATCTGAAATCAAATAAGCTTCCTTCACTTTGCGTTTTGTGTCATTACGCTCTGTGCATATTATCTCAGCTGAAGCCAGTTGAAAAGCCACATTACACTAAATAATTCTAACATTTACAAAATCTAAATGTGAAATGCTAAAAAACAAAAACTAACATCAATAAAATAACATATTAATGTGGAGAAACATATAATGGTAAAACCAATCATCCTTTTAAAAATACTAATGAACATATGTTCAATTAAGAAAATACAAAAATATTGGGTAGAAAGAAAAAATTACAAAAAAGAAAATTGAAAGAAATGATTTATCTAACAATGACAAATAATCCCATAAGCCAATCAATCTAGTGTGATGATACATGATATTAGGAAGCCATTAATTAGCCTTGCTCTTAATATTAAATGGAGAAATAAGAAGATTCACATAGATAAGTGTATAAAATTTCTACTGATTGATACCTTTGGTAAAATAACTCAGTTGCTTAGAGTGTTAGCTAAATTTAATATTCATGAATCTAAAGGTAATGTTCAATTCCCATGTTAATGACACCTGTAGAAAAGCGCAGAATAATATCAGCTGAAACAATGGTTTAATAGTTGAATGCATTTGGAAAGTTTAAATAAAGTTAGAGTTTTTCTGAAGACATCCAATACTTACTATTAGATAATGGAAATAGTTCAATATATAATTAATACATAAAATTGTTTAATGTTTCATCTACTTGCATTGAATAGCAATAATAGTGATTCATTTTCAATTTTATTTTTTCAAACTTTCTTTGTAAATATTATTGTAGTTGCTTCTAAAGATAGCCAAGAGGTTTTGGTTTTTTTTAATTAAAAAAGTAATTTATATGTCTATATTTTTAATTTATGATTCTGAGTTGTTGATTAAGATGGTGCATACTGGTTGATGAAGCTGAATAAAGTTTAATTTTGGATAAATAAAATGCAAAATATGCAGAAAAAGTCTCTATGCTGTGTGTTGTTTTTATTTTTTATGTTCATTGTTGCTTTCTAATGTGATTCAAATTAATTTGCAGACTAATTTTCACTGGGAAAAAAGAGAAGTAATTCAGACATTTTAAAATTAAAAGTGATATAATGTCTTACATATAGAAACAAATTTTTTTTAATAACTAGTTTCGTAATTTTATATTTTTATATAGACGCAAAATAAAAAATTAAAAATATACGACTTTACAACTAGTGATTAAATTTGCAAAAAATAGCTATTTTTTTGCAAATTTAATCACCAGTTGGTTAGAGAATTATCTTAAAATTTAATACTCAAGAATCTAAGTGTTGAGGTTTGATTTCCATGCTAATACTGCCACTGGTCAAGCCAGCAACATCTGAAGAAGAGGGAAGAATAATACCTCTCAAAACATTGTGCATATACTAACTTATGTGATATTATTAACAGTTGAATGTATTTGGAATATTTAAATAAAGTTAAATTTATCTAAAGACATTCAATACACATATTAAATTAAGGAAATAGTCCAACATATAAATACAATTTTTTTTAGTTTGTCTATTATTTCTGGTATGTATAGATACACTTATAGCACCAATAATTGTTTCTAATGGTTCTTTTTCTTGTCTATTTAAGATTTTCTTAATGACAGATATTAATATTCATATAAATATTCTGGACATTTATACAAAAAAGGTAGTCGATATATTTTAAATTTACCTTTTTTATGCATGCTTAGCAGTCTCTGAATACTAAAGAAGCAAAAGAGCTGTATTTCTGATATTGTTATATATCAAAAGCATGTTATGCATGAATAAAAGCTAAATTTAAAATATATGTACTATCGTTTTTGCATAAATGTCAGAACATTTATGTGAATATTACAATTACCCAGAAAAGAGAAATCTTATTTAATGATCGATAATGGATAACTATTCTTCATGAGAATTTGTTCTATATATATCTTTTCTTTTTGAAAATAACTGGTTTCTGAACAAACTTCTTTTGTTCTGATCCATAGTGGTAGTAAATTTCATGTGTTCTGTTTCTGGTGTGATTAGATATGCTAAGTATTTTTCTGTGTGTGTGTGTGTGTGGGGGGGGATTTCTGTAAATTGTAGTTTTGATTTTGTCATGAGTCCTGTCATAGGAATATCTAAGAAAGCCAAATTTTGTTCTTGTTCTGATTCTGTTGTGATTTTAATTGAAGGGAATATTATTAATACATGTCCAGAATATTTGTAATAGTGCTTTACCATATGGCTATACAACAAATATATCAACGTAATTTAGGTGGATACAGAATAATATTTTGGTCATGGTTTAAAGTTCCACATAAATATCACTAATCAGTGGTGATAGTAGTGAGCCATAGCTAACCCAGATTTTATTGGAAAAATTCTATGTTGTAATGAAAGAATGTTGTTGTAATGAAAATATGTCATTGTTAGGCAGAATGTTAATAGTTCTATTATAATATCAATAGGAGGAGTTATTCTGGTTTATAAGCTATAATCATCATATACTCTCATCACATGGTACATTTGCGAGAATAAATTTTCCACATCAAAGCTTCAATAAATCAGTCAGTTTTCTTAATTTTGATATTCTTGATTAATTCTTACAAAGTGCTTAAAATCACTGACAAAAGCTATGTATGCCAAAGGTTTAAGAACTTTGAGAAGAAATCTTGGTATGTTTTAGCAAGGTGAATTTCTAGAATTATGGATCATGCTTCTTATGAATTTTAGGTAGATCATAAAGATTGAGCTGAAATACAATGTAAATTTACTTTTTCTAAATCACTGAATTATTTGTGATGCTTTCTGAGTAATGCTTGTAACTTTGTCAAGTATCAGATTTTTTTTGCCATTTTTCTGTATTGGCCTGCTGTGGGAATTCTTGTATTTTGTTGTCATAATCAGTTGCATCCATTAAAACTTGCATTGCCTTTATCAGCAGAGAGAATAATTATAGATTTATCTACTTTGAGATATTTAATTGCTTTCCTCTCCTCATAGGATATGTGACTTTAATTTTTGTTGCTTCTCAAGTGTTCTTTTTGTTCACCATTGTAATTCTGCTGTCAAAGGCAGTTTCTGATTGACCTTCTCAGTGGCTGCCATTATATCTAATAAAGAGATATTAGATGGTGTTATAGCAAAATTCAATCCTTTTTCAAGAACAGAAATTTCAGCATCTGTTAGATGTTTAAAACTAAGATCCTTAACAGACATGTTAGATTCGTTGATACACTATGATTTTTGGTATGCTCATATAGGTTTATAAATTTTTTTTTTGGATATTTTTTTTATGTAATTTAGAATATGATTTTTTATTGCTTGAAAAACTCTTGTGATGTATTCCTCAGATAGTTTATTTTTTAGACAACATCCTACATTATTAATGGAATGCAAAACCTTAGAACATTTATTATTTTTTTTAACAAAGCTTCATTTGCTTTCTGATTAAGTTTCTCAGCTCTCTGGAATTGAATTAGAGATTTTAGTTCCAAACCTCTAGAAATAATCCCTTTAGATTTATGTGTATATCATAATCATCATTGTCAACCATTATCAATCCACTGCAGGATCAAGGTCTCTCCAAGTTCAATGCATTTCTCCAATATTTAGCTTCTCTTCTCCATCTCACCCCTGCACACTTTCTTATTTCATCCATCCATCTCACATGTGGTCTCTTTCTGGGTCTTTTACAATCTCTTGTAATCCACTTTAAGATTTCAATTGTCCATCTATTATCATCTCTTCTAACAATATGTCTAGCCAACTCCACTTCAGCCTTTTAATTGTTTCAATGGGGTTATGTATATAAGAAAGTTAAAATTTATTTATATATCTATTTGCAGAAAAAAAAATTATAGAAGAGAATTCAAAGCAAATGTTTATTATATTTGTAGAAATGTACCTTCAGATTAAATAATAACAAAAAAATTCATTAGTCTATTTATTATTCAGAGTTATAACAAAGACATCACTTACTATGACAGAATGTTATGACAACATTTGATGTATTTAATAAAATGCACGGTTTTCTTATTTTAAAGCTGTTTTTGATTCCTTCAAATAATTGTCAAGTTTTGCTTGATTTTTTTCTGATTTTCTCATTGCTTTAGTTCAAACTAATTTAATTTGTACTTACAAAGACATCTAAGACAGTTTCTGAT
This sequence comes from Epiperipatus broadwayi, assembly GCA_028023455.1. NCBI lineage: Eukaryota > Metazoa > Onychophora > Udeonychophora > Euonychophora > Peripatidae > Epiperipatus > Epiperipatus broadwayi. The sequence continues at coordinate 3,063,929 of JAQFVV010012455.1, read as the reverse complement.
TTGGGATTAGGTATGTTTAATTCTTGCGATACATAAAAGTCTCATCTATTTATAATTGTTCATTCAATTTACATAATGTATGTATTTTCACTACATATGAGCAATGATTGATCCTCATGAGTAAAGGTTTGTCACTATCCCTTAACACAACAACTTTATGGCTATATATTAAATATTCTTCTGATGTTTCGTATTTTGCCTATGAAAATTAGCTTAATTAACTATTGAAAATAATAATCACCTGCTTGGAAAATACAGAAATTTAAAAGTAGACGTTTTGAAGTTTTCTTTAAAAATATCTCTCAAAATTTATTTAAGCATGACAAAAGTTCGGGATTCAGATTTATTTTCTATGTGTATCACTTTGTACTGTAATGTTTAATTTAAAAATTTAATTTGTGGTTTATTATGAAAGTTTTTATTACGTTTCAAAACATTATAATTGATTAAAGACAATACCTATTGTAAATCAGATTTCTTTGAACTTACGGATTTATGGCAACAATGGAACTTTAATGAGACATTACTATCTATTAGATTTTTATATTGAATTTTTTACATTAATTAAACAAATAAGTTTTTTTAAAAAATTTATAATTGTTTTTTTCTTAGTTTCATTAAGGTTGGAAGGTAATCTAATATTGTCCATTTTATTAATATAAAAAGTCAATTTTCACGGGTGAATTACCAGATTTCTGTATACTTTATTTTTGATATTAATCTATAATTTAACTAACTTCGTAATGTGAAATCTTCTGAAGAATAATCTTACCAACAGTTGGCATTAGAAATGTTAATGAAATTACCAATTGTATTTTCTTTATACATATAATAGCAGACCCCATCATAAGACTGATCTTAATGTGCAACGAATACCCTCAAGCTCGCGCTCACGTGCTGAAATTCACTTCTCCTAGTGATAATATAAGTAACTACTTATTTATTAATATTAGAGAATAGCATCTATATCTAGCATAATTCTATGCTGTTTTGAAACATTTTTCTCTTTAATGTGATAGGTAGAATCATCTTATACTATTATTCCAGTATATATATAATTAAAGAGAAAGATTTCCCACCTTAATTTATGTGCCATACTGATCTTATAATAGCTCAATGATGCTATGTTCAGTACTGAGAATACTCTCAAATTCAAACACAAGATAGAGACTTTTGAAAAGATAAAAGTGGCCATCTTATTTTTAATACATTCTAATTATATAGGCCAATCTGAAACATCTTAGTTTGAGGGTGTAAAATTTTTTCCCTAATCACATTCATTATTTCCTTTCACATATTAACATTCAGGAAATTTTTCAATTTACTATGTGTTAATATTATGAATTCTTAGAAAGTATGTAATATTCAGATTTATTTATTAAGCACAGAGATCATAGGTAATTAAAAAGAAAGAATTTCCACCTTTAATATACACACTATACTGATCTTACAATAGCTCAATGATATCATGTTGACATTGGGATCATAGTTTTTATAAATTCATAACATTAACATATAGTAATTTGAAAAATTTTGTGAATGTTAATATATGAAAGAAAGATAATGGATGTAAAAATGAATAGAAATACATCTTCATGCTCTCAAACTAAGACACTTCAGATTGGTTGTATATAATTAGAATGTAGCATTAAAGATAAGACAGCTGCTCTTATCTTTTCAAAGTCTCTACCTTGTGTTTGAGTTTGAGAGTATTCTCAACACTCAACATGACATGGTTGAGCTATTATAAGATCAGTACAGTGCATATATTAAAAGTAGAAATCCTTTCTCTTTAATTACAACTGATCTCAGCACTTAATAAATAAAGCTGAATAGTATATTTAATAAAGCAAGACTAGCCTGAGTATTAGTGTTTACCAAATAATAATTGCCTTTAAATTACACCCTCAGACATGTTTCTGGCTTTTGCATTTTGTGTGAGATTTGAAATTCAAAACTGAAATTAATGCAGTTATGCCCTTTAATTCATTTTACTATTCAACTAAAATGTTACAATTCAAAACACCCTAAAGTTTTGACAAGATAACTGTTTGAACAGTTATAAAATGTGATACTAGATTACTAATATATATAGTTACTAATCCAGGATCTCTCTCTCTCTCTTTCTCTCTCTCTCTTTCTCTCTCTCTCTCTCTCTCTCTCTCTCTCTCTCTATATATATATATATATATATATATATATAGAATATTAATATATATATATATATATATATATACATAATCTTATAATTAAATATTAATAAATACAGTACCATAAATATATATAAAGTACAATTTTAAAAAACTTATCCACCTAGGAACACTTTCAACTAGCTTCATTGTCTTTGTCAATTAACACTTTCAAACACATTTTCAAAATCTAACCTCACAATTCATTGATTTTTACATCCGCTGCAAATGTAAAAATCAATGAAATGTGGGAAGGTCAGACTTTGAAAGTGTGTTTAAAAGTGTTAGTTGATAAAGGCTATGAAGCTAATCAAAAGCTCTCCCTGGTGGAAAAAAGTTTTTAAAGTTGTACTTTATATATTTTTATTGGTAATGTATTTCTTAATATTTAATTACAAGATTATATATATATTAGTAATTAAAAAATTAAGAAGCAGTAAGCAAAACATAAAAACAAATGCCAGATAAAGCAAATATATTACACTTTAGAAATATGAAATCCCAAATATTATAACAAATAGTAGATAATATCTACTACATTCCCGATAAGAAAATAAAGTTGGATTTGATTTCTTTATTTGATTTTTTAAAAAAAATGTAAATGTGTGTAATAATTTATTATTTTCTGTATTTGTGTGTTTATTATGATTTGTATTAACTCGTCAAAATTATAATTAATTAGAAATATATAATTGTATATAATTCTATATTTACTCAAAGTTAAACTTAGAGACCAGATAAATAAATTTAGCTTAATATTTATCAAAAAAAAAAACTTTTCCATGTAAATAATCATCTCTTGTAAATATGTAATCAATAAAAATTTTACATAAAAAAGTATAAATATTTGATAACCTTTCAAGAAGTAATTCATTATTATCAGTAGTATGTGAATTGCCAGCTGCAAGTAAAGCAGTCTCTGATATTATTTATCTATTTGTGAACTGAGTATTGTAATGTCAGATGAACCTAATAAGTCATTACCTGCATCTGACCTTAGAAGTTCTGTAAAAAAATCGTGGTGGTTAAATCACCTTTTTTTTATTATTTAAAGCAACCGTGATAATTAGTTTCTGAGATTTACAATTGTAACATTATCTTAGAATGAAAAAAGCCAGGAAAATAATAATTTATTTATTACATGCCCAAATATTTATAAATATTTTTATTATATAATTGTATGTGTACGCCTATATAAACACGATATTTACATCTGCGTTTTTATTGTATGTATATATGCATATGCGATAGCTCTTAAGAGCATTTAGCTTCTTTATATAGGGATGGCTGAAGAGTCGGAGGGCGGAGAAGCTTGAAGCTTGTCCATTAAAGTTTGAAGATTTACAATCTTAATATTAACTGCGCACTGATTGTATATTTGTGTGGGAGATGATGATACAGATCAAGTGATGAGTGCTGGTCCAGTATAAATACGTATATTGAAGATCATTTATCTTTTTCACATGTATTCAGAGCCCTGGTTGGTGTTCTTGGCGCCCCCTTCCAAATTTGTTTTTGTTCCCCTGTTTGGGGTTGTTTCTTTTTTTTTTTATTTTTTTCTCTCTTCTTTTTGCCCCCCCCTCCTCTCCCTCCTCTTTTCTTATTCTCGTTTCCCCCTTCCCCCTTTCGCCCCATGTATTTAATCATGTGCATAAGTTGTATAAGATGGAGTGAATGCCTGTGGAGAGCTTGAAAATCTGCGTTCAAGTCCTTCTAATTACATTAAATTTCATATAGAAAATGTACACCTACTTGAATATTACATATTTAGCCTGTATTCTGCGTATCACCCTTCTATATATTTAAATGGGCATATTAAGGTGTTATATGTGAGGGATCAGAATGACTTAAAGTCAACATGGGTGTGACAATAATATTGGGATCAACAAGAGCTTAGAGTGTTTCATCATCGGATTTTCAATGCTATAAATGACTGAAGAATTGGAGTGTGGAGAAGACTGGATCTGGTCCATTAAAGTTTGAAGATGTGCTATCTTAATGTAAACTGAGCACTGATTGTATATATGTGTGGGTGATGGTGATCTGGACCAACTGATGTATGTTGGAGATCATTTATATTTTTCATATTATGTGGTCATGTGCATCAATTATATAAGATGGAATGAATGACTGTGGAGATCTTGAAGCTCTGAGTTCAAGTCCCATCTAATTTCATTAAGTTTTATATAGACAATATACTTGTATTTTAATATTGTATATATATATATATATATATACAATATTAAAATACAAGTATATAAGCATATATATATATATATATATATATATATATGCTTGCATACTTTATTCTAGATTAAAATACTCATTTTATGTACACATAAAATACATGAAGAAGCTGCAAAAGAAATTTACAAAAAACTCTATAGTAGTAATAGTAGTAATAATAATAATAATAATAATAAAGTTGTGCTAACACACATATAATGTAAAGCTGTATAAATTAACAAATTAATTGTAGTCAACAAATTAAAATGGCTAAGCGCTTTCAAGAAAGTGTATTTCTCATAATCATAGCCTGTTATGACTCACTCATTGGAATCATTATATATGTACAATATGCAAACTTTATGCAAATGAGTCAATTAGCCCATCTTTTGGATATAGCAAAACATGATTCTTTGCAATTAATGGTGGAGTCTTTCACTATGAAGTAAGTTTCATTTACTTTACATTTAACATTGTGCCTCTCAATACAAACCAATTTTGCAGAGGCGGGTTCAAACTCGGATACTTTTTGATGTTGTGCAAAAACTGAAGTCCATTCTGGATTAGTATGTGACTTATTATACCTATACTTATGCTGTGACAATCTAGTAGCTATGGATACCCTAATCTCACCATAGTATGAGGCTTTGCATCCATTGTGAGAACATACAGCATTATACACAGCTTGTGGGGTCTGATCAGAAGCTATGGTATCTTTAGTATTATTAATAAGCCTATTAGTTGAGAGAGGTGTGTGAAAGCTCAAATGAAATTCTGTAGAGAAAGTACTATAAAATGTCCTATGCAAAGAGGACGCATAAGGCAACAATAGCCAAGATTTGTTATCTCTAACTCTGTGCACTCCTATATTATTAATAAAATGCCTAATCTTACTATAAATTATACTGCATTTCTATCCTGATTTGATTAAATCATTAGTATAATCAATCATGTTATACCTTATATCCACCTCAAATTTTCACAAATGGTAATTTCTAAAAAAAAAAGACGTCAACCCAGCAAACTTGTGCACCATAGGTGTGTATAAATCAGGATGAATCTATCCCCAAACTTCTGGTGGTCTCCTGACCATTATATAGTTAAGTGTACATCCTTCTCTGTGTATGTTGATGTCTAAGTATTTTACTTCTTGCTTTATATCTTCCCATGTATTGTTCAACTCCAAGGATGTGTGCACTTGTATCTGCTGAGCTTTGATTTGCTCAACAATGTTTTCTGGAGCAGCAATAAATAAGCTGTCCACATATCTCATATATATTATATGATTATCCAGTATGTTGTATTTATTTTTGGTTGTAAATAAACATTACTAATGATCAAATTTTCATATCCTAAATTAATAGATATCCAAATGCATTCAATATCTATATGTAAATCTAATACCATGCACTCAAAATGAGATTTAACAGCAATAAAAACACCACCTCCTCTACTAGCCATACTCATATTTTGATCACATCTAAAAACTTTATATCGATTATCAAATAATTGACAATCAAAAATATCTTTAATAAGCCATGTTTCTGTAATGAAAAATATATCGTAATTTGTTAATGAAACTGCTTCATAAAATTCTTGAAGTTTTGTCCTCAAACTTCTTGAATTTTGATAATAACAATTGAGAATATTACTTTTACTCATTATTTTTGAGTTATAGATGTACTACCATTTAAAACACTATTATTTGACTCATTCACATTAAGAGTTATATCTTTATTTAACTTCACAAAGAAAGGCAATATAACCACATGTTCCAGCCACAAATTCTCATCATTCATGTGATCTATGACTCTTATTTTGACTATTTATAGTCTCTGCCTTAAGTCTTATGCAATGTTATATTGCTAAGACTACTAATATATGGTATGGCTGAAGATCTATCAGCCCCATATAGCTATTTGAGTTGGATAGCTGGGTTTGAAGACATGTAGGTGTCTGAAAATTTCAGATTTTCCACTCAATAGATAACTTTTAGATAAATGCTGGCTTTGGATTGGTATTTTTAGATCTAGTGTCTGAACCTACCCTGACACCTCTTTGAGGAGTACCAAAGCACGAAACCATGGTCAGGGATTAGGGGAGGGGTTCCTGACAGAGATATTTTAAATGCTTTCTCTGGCTAAGCATTTATCACAAAGCTTGTTGAGAAATTGGCAATCCTCATTGTTTATAACTTACAAGCTTAAGAGAATAGGGTCATGTGATCTATGACTCTTATTATGACTATAAAATGAAGGGTGCTCTTTTAGTACACGATCTCTGCCATTTTGAATTTCAAAAACAATCAAAACATTGTCTGACATATCTAAGTGATACAAAAGTATGCGAAAACGGGAAAAAAATTAGAACTTGGATCATGTGACTTGGAACCCCTCCCCAAACATCGCACAGTAAAAAAAAAAAAAAGCCAAAACATGACAAATTTAAAACTCTGGTCACGTGACTATAATATCAATTAAAATCAACACATAGATCTGAGGTAGCAAAAAATATTTTAAAAATATAAAAAGCTAACATGCATTAATGAACACAGGTTACAAAAGAAAACCATACATTTTTAACATATAAAAAGCATCACGTATTATTGACATATAAAATGTATAGATATTTAAAATATATAAAAAGCTAACATGCTTTATTAAATCATGCAGGTTACAATATTAACACTTACATACAGCCTCATTTTTGTAAACATATAAAAAGATCGATCAAAGGTATATATATATATAAAAGTCAAACTAAAACTTATTCATTTTATAAATAATTGTATTTTATCTTACCAGAACCCTGATATTGTATGTTACCTTTGTTTGCAAAATTTCAGATTCTCTGCCTAAAAAAACATTCAAAATGTACAACCCGTGTCGTGTGACTCTAATATCAATTTAATACCTTATTCATTCGTAGGACAGCCCCCCCCCCCCTCACGCGCTCAAGTAAATCAACAAGGTATTTTTTTTAGATTATCATTGGCTAAAAAGTACATTTTCTCATTTTAAATTATAAATCAAATAATTTATTATACAGCCTAGTTTACAAAAATATTAATTTTACATAATTAAATTGTTTATGTTTTCCTCTGCTTTTGAAATCTCGAGGGAGATCATTTTAAACTCAACAATAACAAGATTTAAAAGTTTCTCTTCTTACCCCCCCCCCCCCGCGAGCATTTATTGATTAAGGTTTAAAATTATTCTATTTGTAATATAGCTCTCTCTCTATATATATAAGATCTAACCCAAGAATTAGAAAATAAATTAATAAAGTATTAATAAACAGATAATTTGTACACAGTTACTTCACTACTACCCAATAATTAATGCCATAAGTCACATAAAATATTTTACGTAAATAAACTTATAAAGTGTGGTAATACTCTAACTTTAAATATATATAGAATTAAGAAGTAACTGTATTAATATTTGTAAAAGCCAATACGCAATTCGTCTATAACTTGTAATAACTTCTAAATTGCGAAAACTAAATAATATTTAATAAATTAGTTAAAATTAATATTATTTTTGTAAACTAGGCTGTATAATAAATTATTTGATTTATAATTTAAAATGAGAAAGTGTACTTTTTAGCCAATGATAATCTAAAAAAAATACCTTAGGCAGAGAATCTGAAATTTTGCAAACAAAGGTAACATACAATATCAGGGTTCTGGTAAGATAAAATACAATTATTTATAAAATGAATAAGTTTTAGTTTGACTTTTATATATATACCTTTGATCGATCTTTTTATATGTTTACAAAAATGAGGCTGTATGTAAGTGTTAATATTGTAACCTGCATGATTTAATAAAGCATGTTAGCTTTTTATATATTTTAAATATCTATGCATTTTATATGTCAATAATACGTGATGCTTTTTATATGTTAAAAATGTATGGTTTTCTTTTGTAACCTGTGTTCATTAATGCATGTTAGCTTTTTATATTTTTAAAATATTTTTTGTGATCTCAGATCTATGTGTTGATTTTAATTGATATTATAGTCACGTGACCAGAGTTTTAAATTTGTCATGTTTTGGCTTTTTTTTTTTTTTTTTTACTGTGCGATGTGGGGGGGGGGGTTTCCAAGTCACATGACCCAAGTTCTAAATTTTTCACATTTTCGCGTACTTTTTTATCACTTAGATGTGTCAGACAATGTTTTTGTTTGTTTTTGAAATTCAAAATGGCGGAGATCGTGTACTAAAATAGCACCAAATGAAGTATATTTTCATTTAACAGTTAAAATTTTGTGACACACTACTGAAATATTTAATGCAATTTCTAAGTAACTCTTAATCACCTCTGCTGAAGACATTGGGGAAAATCTAGTCAGAAAATATTGATTAAAATGCATTCTAGGTTTAACTGTTTTCAATATGTGATCCAAATTTCTACCAATCACTGGCTTTTTTACTTCTCCTTACCATATATATATTTTTTTATAATCTTTGTAATAAATTCTTCACAATTTAAACTTTCAGACTTATTTAATTTCTCATTTGCAACATTGATTCAACTTTTTTTATTATTGTTATAGACTTTTTATTATCAATATCTTTATCCTTTTCTTTATTTTTAATCAAAATATCTTTATATGTAGGCTTAATAGCGTTCTCAATTTATTAAAGAGTAGTCATTGTCTTTCTCATCATTGTCGTTCTTATCTTGATTGTAAATACTTTTTTTACTACTTAACAACTATTTCCTGTAGCTACAAGACATTCCTTCATTTCCAAAGAAACTTGATCACTAACAAGTGTAACATGTCAAGTGTTGTTAGCCGAGAGGTCATCGCAACCGCCTTGCAAGCAAGTAGTTGGTTGCAGACGGTTGTGGGTTCGCGTCCCGGCCGATGCTATGACATATGAAAAAAAAACAAAAAAACAAGTGTAACATCATTCTTGAATTCTGCTTCAAAATGCTTCAAAATAAATGCTTTCAAAAATTATTTTCAGCTTTAATTTGCATTAAAGAATTATTAACATCATTTAATTTCGCCAGTATTTCCTGTAAAATATTTTTATTATCAACAACAACTTATATCGGAATTTTCATTATCTTTCATAATTAAATTTTCACTTTGCTTTACTTCTATATCAGTAGCTAAATCAGCAGATAAATTTGTTGAATCAGTAGAAAACATTTTTAAAATTTGCGGTTCTATTAAATCACCGTAAGAGCATTTTAAACATTTATAATAATTTTTTCCATTTCCAGCTAACAAATGCAAATGGATTTTTTTTAAGTTAACACATTTTAAATGAAATCTATTACCACAAATACCATTACATTCAATATATTGTTGATATTCATAAGTAATAATGTTTTTACAAATTCCACATATTTCCCTTAACTTGATATTATTAACGGACAACTCCGATATTGACTTCATTTTTTCTTCTCTGCTTTTAATATTATTAAGTGAAGATATTTTAGAAACAGTTATCTAATTTTTCTATATAACACGGAGAATCCAAACGACAGTTCTTAAAACAAGTAGCATGAATTTTTTGTTCACATATTTTACAACAAATCCTCGCTTGTCTCCCACATAGTAAATTGTCACAATGAGCACATTTTGTTCCTCCCATAACTTATTTTAGCAACTTCCATTAAATAGCAAATTATAAATGTCCTATCTTTCAACAATCCAACAAGTATTATACATAAAAATAGTATCAATAGATAGATAAATACTTTCTGATCATATTTGAAATATTAATACATCATAAATAATGTTATAACTTTGAATTATTTCAGAGAGAATCTAAACATTGAACCAACTTTATAATAATAATAATAATAATAATAATAATAATAATAATAATAATAATAATAATAATAATGATGATGATGAATGATGATGATGATGATAATGATAATAATAATAATGATCATGATAATAATAATAGTAATATTATTATCTCTTCAATTATCTAGGGGTTTTAAATGAAGACATGAGGCATGAAATTAAATTTATGAAGAAAGAAAAAGTTCCAAGAAATGTTAGAATTATTATTCATATCTTAAAAATAAATAGATGAAGAGAAAAAAATGTTGACAAAATTATATACAAGTATCTAAATGATAAAGATATCAGATGATTTGAAGAATGCAGCAATAATATTCATATTTAAGAAACATAAAAAATATTAAAAATTACAGACTTATCAGTTTTCCATCAGCTGTATACAAGATCTTTATTAAGATCTTAGCAACTCATCTAGAAAGAACTTTAGATTTAAAAAAATCAAAACAAAATAGATTTAAAAGTAATTTTAGTACAGTAAATCCTGGGTGTCCATATGTCCCAGTATTACCAGATTTGTTCTGGTTTTAGCTTTCTTATTCTGGCATCCCAACATATTCCTTTGGAACAATTAATTGTTCCCATTTTTTTAACCACTTATTTTTACTTTTTTTTTTTAACTTTTAATTTTATCTTTATATTTAATTTTTATATTTTATAAATTAATACTTATTCATTTAATATTTTATAATTAATTTTTTGATTGGTTAATCAGTCATTTTCCCCAAATGGAAGTGACCTCCCATTAATTTGATACATTAATAATTTTGTGATTTTGTTTTAATAAAAAAAAGCATATGAATTTATTATTTAGGAGTTCATAAGAAGTTTGAATATAAAACTCCATGGATTAGAATCGATTTTGGGACCTCACAATCTCAAGTCAAAAATTCTACGAATTATGGCAAACATCACAAGATTCATTTTAATAGATAATATATAACAATTCATTTTTGGTTTTGTTTATATTATGAAGCAAGTATATTGTTAGTAATGTAAATGTGATTATATGTTTTGCATCTTTTTTAATTTCATACTGAAATATACAGTAATCTGTAATGAATTACTAAATATCACATGGCTACCATTATTTGTTTTCACAACAAGCTGTTTAGAGGCAAAACTCTCCATATAGTAGCTCCTCTCAGTGCAAGCCAGAGTAATCAATGAATGCACGAAGATTTGAGCATAAAATCCCTATCTAGTGACTACTCATCCAATATCCCAGACTAGTTTCTAGTTTGTGACTTTCATCAGTGAAGAGCCTTGGATTTGAGAGTCGTCACCTTGATCTTAGTATCTAATGCAACCATCCAGAAATGACCTTTTCCTTTTTTGGCTAACTATAAAGCTTTGAGTCCAAAATAAAAAATACAATAATGTTTTCAATTCAAGCTCATTAGCTTGTATAGTTATATAGATCTGATCTTAGTTCAGCATCCACAATTTCTGATGTCTTTGACTCTTTAATAATCACAGTTGCCATAATCCTATTTTACAGGATTGGGGTTAAAACACTAAACATCACATGATAAACATTCTTTATGCTTACAGAAGCTGCTTACACAGAGACAAAACTCTCCATACAGGTGTAGTGCTCTCAGATCCAAGGCTCCTCACTGATGAAAGCCACAAGCTAGTAACTACTCTGGGGATATTGGATGAGTAGGCACTAGATAGGAATTTTATGCACAAACCTTCCTGCATTCACTGATATCTCTGGCTTGCATTGAATGACACTATTGTATGGAGAGTTTTGTCTCTGTATAAACAACTTGGGTAAGCATAAATAATTGTAAACATGTGGTTCTCGGTGGTTTAATACCAATCCTGATCAATAGGATTATGGTGATTGTGGTTATTAAAAATCTGAAGACACCAAAAGATATAAATGCTGTCATTGAGTTCAGATCTATATGACTATAGAAGCTAATGAGATTGAATTTAAAAACTTTTTATTTTGAACTCAAAGCTTTATAGTTAGTTAAAAAGGTAAAAGGTGGCTGCTGGAGGGTTGCTTTAGATCCTAATGTCTAGGTGCAATGCTCTCAGATCCAAGGCTCTTCACTGATGACTAGTCTGGGTATATTGGATGAGTAGGCACTAGATAGGGATTTTATGCAAAACCTTCCTGCATCCATTGATTATTCTGTCTTGCACTGAGTGGTGCTACTGTATGGAGAGTTTTGCCTCTGTATAATCTGTAATGAAATTGTTTTTGGTCATGCTAGACCCTATGAAAATATGGACACCCCAAGTAAGTCATATCTAAGTATTAATCAAAATTATAGAAAAAAGTAATAAAGATAAGCAGCTATCATGTTTTGCATTGGTAAATTATGAAAAAAAACATTTGACTCTTTAAGCATTAGTGTTATAATTAAAGCTATGGAACATCAAGATAAAAAACAGAATATTTTCAAAATTTTTAAAGAATGTTTACCAAATTGCAACAGCAGTAGAAGAATGTGGTCGATAAATGTGTGTGACAGAGAAAAATTACATCTTCAAAACTTTTTACAATAATTTTGTGATTAAAAAGAAAACTTAAGGAAGTAAATGAAGATTATTTAAGTTATCTAGATTTTGCAAATGAAATTGTTACTTTCGTATATAATGCTTTACAGCTTTAGGAGTGTTACAAGAGTTATTAGATAAAGGTAAAACTAAAAATAAATTCCAAAAATGAATTTAATAAAGTAAACAACTACAAATAGCTTGATTAGATTATTAATACAAAATAAAAATATAATAGAAAAAAGTAATCATAGAATTACATTTGATGTTTTTTTGGTAAAAAAAGCATGACTAAGTTATGGAAAATGTTTTTTAAAGATGTTAAAACAGGCAAAACTCTCTCTCCGTATTGCCACTCAGTGCAAGCCAGAGTAATCAATGGATGCCAGAAGGCTTGCACATAAAATCACCATCTAGTGCCTACTTATCCAATATTTCCAAACTAGTTTCTGGCTTGTGGCCTTCATCAGTGAGGAGCCTTGAATCTGAAAGCACTGCACCTAGATCTTAGGATCTAATGCAACTCTTCAGCAGCCTTCTTTTATCTCTACTTAACAGTTATAAGCAAGCATAAGAAATGGTGATTATGTGATATGTATTTATTAGTTCTTACATCATCTGACAGTTTGATTTAAAAGAAGAGAGCAGTATAGAGACTTTAGACCACATAATGAAATATGAAAACATATATATTGGGAATAAATAACAAAAAGGAAACAAAAATAATATGCATAGGTAAAAATAAAAATAGATATAACTAATAGCAAAAAAACTGAAAGCCTAAAATGGAAATGGATTGAACATGTTGATAGAAAAAATGATAATAGATGAACGGTTAAAGTCTTAAAATAGTTCCCCAAAGATTTTTCTAATAAACTAAGATAACTACTAGTACAGTTCCAAATTGTAATTTTAAGTAGATGATAATCAACTTTTTACACATGTACTGTACTATTATATTCAATCAACATTAATAAGATGGTCACTCTTATATTTTTGAAGACTCTATTTTATGCCTTGTATTGAGAGTTTCTTAACATTCAACAAAAAACAATGTTGATTAAATATAACAGTGTAGCATTGTGTGTAAGGAGTTGATTATCTCCCATTTAAAACTCCCCAAAGATTGTGCAATGTTTAAAGCAGTGGATCTCAGTCCTTTTGTATTCAGGGCCCAACTTTACATCAGCTTTAATTGTGCTTCTCTTCTAATAAGTTTTTGCAAGGCAGATTCAAGAAAGCCATTAATTTGTAAAATTTTAAATAATTAAATATCAAAATACATTTTATATTATTTATATGTGTTCACCTATTTTAAGAATGACATTTTATTTTATATTGACAGAATGTATCTTTTCTTATTTTGGTTTTAATTTTTTTTTTTCTGTTGTCTATTGTATTATTATTTCATGCCATTCTAGGGAAGCACACCCCACAGGTTAAGAATCACTGGCCTAAAGAGAGTTTACAAGCTGAAAGCCAGAAAATTTTTATTAAATATGGATTGCAATGGATTGACAATGCTTGGAAGTGATGTTGATGAATAGAAAAATATAGTACTTGTGAGTTTTCAAGTAAACTAAGATGGCAGCCTATACTTTTGATAAATATACAGTTTCAGGGCCCCCCAAAATGTTTACGAAAAAATTGACTGTTAGGAAATGTCTGTATTTTATACATTTAATTTTTGAATTACTGTTATTATTAAAAAAGAAATCATTGTGAAAAAAATAATTACAATATTTACAGTTATTTTCTTTTTTTGGATGAACTTATTAACAGACAAATGAAAAAAAAAAGTAAATACAATATTTACACTTTATTCATGTCAGCAACATGCAATCATGTTGTGACCACTAACTTACACTTTTCAGAAGGGCAGGATTTTGTATCTTTGAAAATATTCCACTGTCTCATCTGTGATAGAAAGGCTCCAAATTTTTATCATTATGACAATTTACCAATAGAACTGTTGACAAAATGAATCACACTGAACTGAACCAAAGTACAACAATGTTAAGAGCATATCACCACTCCCCATGCTATAATATAAATATAAAAAAAATTGAAATAAAGATTTTTAATGAAATTTATCCGAATTTATTCCTTTTTTAAAATTTAACAATCAATTTATTAATTTTGTTTTAATTTAACAACTAACAAATCTTCATTAGATTGTAGGCCCTTGAAACTGTATATTTGTCTAAAATATGGGCTGCCATTTTGGATTACTTAAAAACTCACAAATACCAAAAATACTTTTAAATATCTCACTGCAGATTAGAAGTCTCCTAACAGCTCCTCTCCCAAAGAAAAACAGAAAAAAGGTCCCTAGGCTAGATCAATGTTTCATGATCTGAAGGAGTTTCTTATTTGTTTTACCTTCAAGCTAAAAATAGTAGATACTCAATTATTATATGATAATTGAATGAGTGGCTTGATTAGCTATGATTACATAATCAATAAAATTTTAATCCTTCTAGAAATTTAAACTAATCTTATTCCATCAGGTTTAAATTTAAACTCCAGGTTCTAAATATCTGTCAAAGAAAAAACATAACAAAGTATCAGTAGTTGAGACACTTTTTTTTTAATATTTGTTAAATTATCTTACTTAAGTCAATATAATTATACATACATAATTATTAAAAAAATATCTAGACATAAATTAAAAATACTCGAACGCTTTGAATCACAAGAAACAAATATTTATACATAAATGTTAGCTAAAACAACATTTTTAAATATTTATTTTCACTAAAGGACAAAAATATTTTCAGTATCCCTTCACAAAATAATTGAGAAGATGATGTTAATTATCATAGTAATTAAAAATTAAATCACTAAACATCACATGATCACCATTCTTGTGTCCATTGATTACTTTGACTTGCACTGGATGGCACTACTGTATGGAGAGTTTTGTTTCTGTAATTAACAATTAGTGAAAGTTTTATTTATTTTTTGTTTTAATACTTTCTAAGTAGGTAAAAATTAATGACACACTTTTTTTTTTACTTTTTAATATCTAGTTAGTTTGATTATGGAGGGCCTACACAAAAAATCCTAAACTTTTTATAGAAATTCTCAGCTACCTGAACATTATTAGGTGAGCAATTTCCACAACCATGGAGGGACTACATATACATATATAAAGCACATTTTGTAGTATGCATTAAATACAATTTGCAGAAACTGTGTACATGAAATCCAAATGGAAGTTTCTAATGAAAGTAAACTACTTTTTTGTGAGCTATAATGCTGTAAATAAATAAGAATCTTATGTATCAGAATACAGAGATGTCTGCCCATCCCTTGTATTAAATGGATTATGTCCTGTGTATGAGGAGTCAGAATGACCTTAGATCAACATGGGTGTGACAAGAATCACAGCTCTAGGGTGGTCTTTGAGCATTCCATCATCAGATTTTCAATTGGATGAACAGTTGGAGTGTGGAGAAGATTGAAGCCTGTCCATTAAAGTATGAGGATTGGCTATCTTAATATATACTTGAGCACTTATAGCATATATGTGTAGAGATGGTAATCTGAACCAACTGATGATTGCTGGTTTAGCATGAAATACATATATTGGTGATTATTTATCTTTTCAACATATATGTGTTCAAGTTTATCAGTGTTATGAGGTAGTGTGGAGAGTGTTGGGTCGTGTGAAAGTCTGTGATCATATACCCTATAAATTACGTATATAAACACAGGTATATAATAAGCCCATGTGTTTCAGTTAATACAGAATAAAATGAATCTAACTATCTTTTCAATTTTCGATGTTTATAAGCATTGCTTTTCTAATACTGTTGAAAATATAGAGTGGATATTATGAATTAGCCAGATTTAAAGATGGCTTTAATAATTTTGAAATTACAATTGTTTAAAATAAAGGATGAAGATTGAATCTCACTTTTAATGACTTCTACAATTGTAGTCAAATATATGTTTGTAAAGGTAAATAACAAATAATCATAGAGTAATATGTATAAAATCTAAATGAAAATATATTGTCATAATCCTTATTGTTTTAAATAAGTAGAAATCCTCTATATTAGTATAAAAATCAGCTTTTAATTAATACATGGAAACATCAGAATTTTGTGAATATTCAAGTATAGAGACCAGATTCAAACAGGCAAAACTCTCCATACATAGTGCCACTCAGTACCAGCCAAAGTAATCAATGGATGCCAGAAGGCTTGGGCATAAAATTCCCATCTAGAGCCTACTCATCCAATATCCCCAGACTAGTTTCTGGATAGTGGCCTTCATCAGTGAGTAGCCTTGGAACTGAGAGCACTGCACCTAGATCTTAGGATCTAATGAAACCCTCTAGCAGCCACCTTTTATCTCTACTTAACTACAAAACTATGAGAATAAAATTGAAAACAATAATATTTTCAATCTAAGCTCAATAGCTTATATAGTCGTATGGATCTGAATTCTGTTCAGTACCCATATATTTTTGTGTCTATGGTTCTTTAATAGCCATAGCCACCACTATCCTATTAGGCAGGGTTGATTTTAAACTACTAAACATAACATGATCACCATTTCTTATGCTGACACTGAGTGGCACAACTGTATGGAGAGTTTTGCCTGTTTGAATAACAGTTATGTGCGAGCATAAGAAATGGTGATCATGTGATTTATAGAGACCAGACATGGCTTGGAATAATTTTATATATACAGTATAAAAAAGGGTTTTTCTTTTTTTGTAACAAAAGATAACATTAATAACCATTATTTACTAAACAGTATATAAAGTTGAGTTTAATTATCGAGGCAAAGCAACTTAAATTATACATACATATATATAGGCAAAGCAACTTAAATTATACATACATATATATATACACACACATACACGCAACCATATTGCTACTAATTTTTTACTACATGTTTAGATACTTACTCGATGGTGCAAGCATTTTTGAATAAATGATTTTTATAATTGTGTAAGAGTTTTTGTAAAGTGATATTTATTAAAATAAGATTGCTAAATTAAAGAAGTAAACTTTAACATTAAATATATTGTATTAATGGCAATTAAATAAAAATAAAGTTACTAGTTTTTTAATATTAAATAAATTTTATTAATGGTAATTAATTAAATAAAAATGAAGTTGCTAATTTGAAGAGATGATAGTTGTCTGTGTCAATTGATTTAAGGTGATGTTTGTTTTCCTTATAATATTTTTAATTATACCATCATATGTTTGTTTTCCTTATAATATTTTTAATTATACCATCATATATTTTAGTGAGCCATTTATTGCATCAATAAATACTCATTGATGGTTCAGAAAAAAAAATATATTGATGATCTTAAAAGAGATTGGGCTATATTGAAATTATCCATGGTCAAAATTGCGATGGGTTTAGATTGAAGTATACATGTAAGGTATTTGTTCTAATAAAAGTAGGGAGAAAGAATATACAATCAATTTATGCATACTGTTTGTATGCAGATAACGTGATTTATAGAAAGTTCCAAAAGCCTACTAAATTAAAATCCCAATAAAGACAACATGAGTTATTATAAAATTTCTAATTAAATCATATAATTACAGACTTATAATTATCAGTTTTAGAAATCAATCTTTCCCATTAGTTATTGATAAAATTGCAATAGATCAATCTTAAATTCTAAATAATGTATAACAAAAGAGAATAGAATGTGTATAAAATTCCAAAACCATAATTTAACTCGAAGTATAATTATTTACTTTTATTTTATCTATATTTAAAATCACTCTTTAAACAAATAATCTAATGCTTTTATTGGTTTTCAGTATCTGAATTCTACGTTTCATTAATTGATTCCTTAATTAAATAAAATTTCTTTTTATGATTACATACAGTTTCATACACATAAAATAGGCATTGCATATGTCCATATGAAATATAATTCTACAACCCCCTATCTTAAGACAAAATACATTTTATGATTATACATATATATTATTTTTCCTACTCAGAGTTCCTTAGAGGCTCCATGCATTGTGTGACCCTACTATCCCTATTTTGCCTTCCAACAAAAAAGCATTAACTTCAATCTTACTTCTTATTCTATAAAGACATTCATATAATATGGAAAACTTTTTTATGCCAATGTTTAGAGGATTGACTAACATTTGGTGTCCATATGGAAAATTATATTACTCATTTAGAATAGTAATTATAAATTTATTTAAACGCACATTCATTACGTAAATAATATTCATTAAGGCTGTAGCCTCAATCACATGCGTATAAAATGCAATAGTAGGGACCTCTACAGGTCTTAAACCACATGCAAGAGTAAGCATGTGGTTTAAGACCTGTAGAGGTCCCTACTATTGCATTTTATATGCATGTGATTGAGGCTACAGCCTTAATGAATATCATTTAGAATAGATAAATTTGTTGTTACTTGTCTATCTCCTTTGTTTTACCATTTGAATTAATCCTATTACAGGTAAGTATTAATCTTTTCTTCTTTGACTAGCAGTGATATAGTTACTGTCTAGAATCCTTTTAAGACATTCTTTATGATGATGCTGACATATAACTTAACAATCTGTTTGATTCCCTCATGACTCTCTCTCAGTAATTTGGGGGTTTCTTATGAATGTAAAAATATATTCTATATACTGTTGGTTAATCCATTGCTTCCACTGTCCAATTTGAAGAAGAGTACATTAATCTTACAAAATTGCTTTAGGATAACCAACAATGAGGATTTGTTGTTCTAACCTTGATGATACTTTATACATCTGCTTTTCAAACCAGGTATGTAATTACATATTTTGAAAATATGTCAAAGATCATGATTAAAAATTGATATTGTCTAAACATTGGTAAATGCTCAAAGAAATCAATTATATGCAGGTCATTGGGATTACTGACTATTATGGAATGAAGTATCCCAGAAAATGATTAACTCACTGGTTCAGTCTGAAAACAGACTTGGCATGTCTTCAAAATAGACACCAGCTGATTGTATTGATTGGGCAATGGAAACCTTTCTCTTTAGCAGTTGTTTGATTTTTCTGGGGCCATAATATCTGAATAGGAAATTAATCAACATAATTACATGCTTCCATAATTTCTTGAGTATGAGAATTCTCCAAAGATTCTTGTGCAAGAGTTGTACTTAATGAATTATCATTTATCTTATCGTCATAATCAATTATATTCTGTATTGTATTGGAAGTGTGCTATTGTTATGCAGAATGTTAACATTTTCATCTACTATCAATAAAAGGGTTTATCATTATATAATCATTTCCTTATAATTTACAATACTTCACCATAAGATATAGTTGTAATAAACTTTCCACATCAAAGCTTACCAATAAATCAGTTCTTTCAATTTTCACGCTCTTGATTAATTCTGCAAAGTGAGAACCCCTAATAAAAGACTGTATCTTGTATTCCAAAGGACTAAGATTTCTTCTTAAGGTTCTTAGTTCTTTGGAATACAAGGCACAGTTCTTTGATAGAGATTCTAATCACTTTGTAGAATTAATTAAAAGCACGAAAATCGAAAGAACTACTGTACTAGAGGCTTTGATGTGGAAAGTTTATTCACAAATGTTCCCTGTGAGGACATATTGTTTGTTGTCAGAAAACAATTTATACAATAATAATAGTTTACAGAACAATTCTTCCTACTGATAGTACAATGGAACTATTAACATTCTCAATCCATACTTCCAATTCAGCACAGAATTATTTTACCAAAATCAAAGTATAACTATAGGCTGATCATTATGACCTTTGATTAGCAATATTTACATGAAGGAAAGCATAAACTCTATAAATTCACCTAAATTTTCACTTCACCATGTTAATGATATATTATTTCTATGGAACCTTGGTAAAGCACTGTTAAAACATATTTTCAATTGAATTCACAAAGAATCAGAACAAGTACAAAAATTGGCATTTTTAGATGTTCTTGTGACAAGTCTCGTCATAAAATCAAAACTCCAACTTACAGAAAGACCATAAATGCAGGAAAATACTTAGCATATGCAAACAATTACATTGAAACATAAAACATGGATTTATATTATTATTTATCACTATGGAACAGCACAAAAAAGTTCATTTAGAAAAAAAGATCCACATAAAAAGAACTCTCATGCTGAATGGTCATTTATCAATTGTCATAAAGAACATCTTAAATAGACAACAAAAAGAAATACCAAAAGCAAAAAAACAGTTATTATGTAGTCCATACATCATGGGAATAGCTAAAAAAACTAAAGAAAGTCTGCAATGAATACAACATCAGAACACTTTTATAAAGCCATACAACACTGTGAAGGATTCTAACATTGCCACATTAGATAAATTGACCATTATTTTAATATTCTTCAGTTATTCTTTATGACTTATAATATTCACACATTCATAAATGAATATCAACAAATATCCACATGCCTCAACTAGTTTTCCCACTACAAATCAAATCACAGTTGTTTTAATCTTGTAGAATTTATTTTATTGCATATTATCTATGGTACATGCATATAATTTATTCTTATATATACATATATATCTCAAGGATATTTTTATAGTGTATTTTTTCTATAAAAATTAGTAAATGTCAACCTGATAATTAATTGAACAACTTTTCTTGACCATATTTTATTAGATCCAAATTAATTCATCTGGATTCAGATGTTCTTTCATTTGTCCAATTATATTTTTTATAATATCTCTTCTGCCCCAATCTCAAATCTCATATCTTCCAATTTCTACTTTTTTGTATTTGATCATGTCTTCTTTTTTTTAAAATTCCATTTCTTTATTTCAATCATAATCATTTTAATTTTATAATGTTCTTATCTCAAGTCTTTGATAACTTTTTAAGCATCTATTAATATTTGTTTCAGTTTCCATACATTTTACTGCTAAGTTCATTTTCTGTTGTTCGTATATTTTTTGAACATTTTACTATAACTAGTCATCCCTTTGATTCTTCATCTGTTATCATCATATGCATGTCAGGTGACAAAAATTCTATCAATAGAAAAGAATCATGTGTGCCCTTTCAAAAAGATGGCCTATTCTTCCTAATTAATTTTCATATTTAAATTTTATGTAAATTATCAATAATAGCATACATATACACTCACTTCCACTTTCTAATTTATGATATGTCTATCAGTTGTAATAATCAAAAATCAGTCAATCACATATTGTTTAAAAAATAATAAAAAAACCGACTTTGTGAAAGCTTTTCTCTCTATGACTTATATTTATGATTACATTAGTCTGAGTTTAAACTTATACTTTTATAATTACTTAAATTTTCTATAATTTTTCCATGCTCTATCTCCTTACCATCTATGCATATTTGATATGTTTTCCTTATTTCTCTTTATTCTACACACAGCTTTTCCCAACCCTTTTTTGGCTCGCGTACCACTTGGTAGTACATCACGCTAAATTGTACCACTTTCTAAAATGATTGTATTTCGTGAAATTTGTTATTGCGAGTGTGTTATTTTATTTGCATTATAAATATTATAGGGTGACCATGTATGTATTCACATCTCATAATGAGACAAATTACATTGAAACACACCTAAACGTCACGCCAGATTATAAACTCACTGAAATTATAAACTCACTGTAACATATTTATATGTATGTGTTTATTCAAAGTTTCATATTTTTTCCAAAATAATTTATTAAAAATTACATTAAAGGTTATTTGGTACATATTTTGTTCAAAGTGTTTCCTTATTCCTTCATTTGGTTTTCCCGAATTTGAGTCTGTTTTCTCTTTTTTGGAGCATCTTGCTATTGGTTGGGCCATGGAGAGGCTAAATCCAGCATGTCCAAAGTCATGGTAAAAATAACCTCAGGGGTTATCAGGTTATCTCTTGTTTTTGTTTTCTTTATATTGTTCAGCATGAAGTTAATAGGATTAAAATTTTGATGATTAAATACTAGTTTACATCTAGTAATCCACAATAGATGATCAAGAATTAATGAGTCTAATTTCTGGGTATGATCCTTTTCTGATACATTCTTTCAAATTAAATAATTTAGATTGATTTGCCTTGATCCGACTCATTATTTATCTACTATTTTGTCATATTTCGTTTGCTAATAAATGGTTTTAATAAAAACACAAAATTATAAAAAAACAATTAGTATATTTGCTTATCATAATCAAATATTTTTATAAAATAAATTTAATGAGATCTTTGTGCTTGTTTCGAACAACACAATTTTTTGAAATTTGGTTCAAAAGATGGGAAGTATACCTTTAAGTCTAGAGCTGCGTTCAATCTGTTTCGATACTTATTTTTTAAAAAAATATATGAAGAAAAAGCTCTTCCTATTAATTCTGCACTAGTAAACGGTAATAATAATTTAAGAGCTTTCTCAGAAAGTTGTTCATATTCTTTAATGTTTAACCAAAAATTAATTAGATTGTGTCGTTTGAATTCTACTTGTAAAGTTCTGTCACATGATAATTCTATTAAATTTTCTTTATACTTTATTGATAATGATGTAGTTTTTTCTAAATTTTCTGCATAGAAGGGGCTTGAAATCCAATTATCATTTGTGTTTTCGGGTTTTGGAAAATATTCCATGAAAGACAATTTTAATCCTGTTAAATGTGCCGTTATATTTTCTCGTATATCTTGAGACAGACTAACCTTATTTTCAAACAAAAAAATATGTAGAGTTTCGAATACTTCCAGTTGATTGTTTTCAATACTTATATATATTACTGTTTCCAAAAATCTAATTTTTTAATCATACTTTCAATTTTATCATTAACATTAAAGATCGTTATCGACTGTACATATTAACAACTTTACTGTATAATATTATTAATTAAAATATTTTTTATGAATTATAGGAAAAAACGTTTTTATATTTTTATGATTTAATTTTTTTTTTATGTCCGCCATTATTGATTATTTTTCGTGTACCACCGGTTGGGAAACACTGTTCTACAATATTATCCATCATCCAAGTTCTATTTCCATTGTATCTTTTTATCCTAACTTCAGAGGCCATCTTTTTAATATTTAAAAATATAACTATTAATTTTTCTGAATTGTCTTTTTAAATATTTTTCTCATTCATTTTCTATTCTTTGTTTAAATAATCATTTTATATTTTCACCATTCTTTCATGTTGAATCAATTCTTCATTTTATGTCATTCTTTTCTCTTTACCTTTCCATGGTTCCAAGCACACAGATTTTAACAAATAGTGTCATATATCATATTCTATTCCTTTAAAAGTTCTGACATAATAAATCCGAATGGAATTTCTCTGTTCTGAAATGACAAATCAATAAACTAGAAATCTTTTGCTATTTATGTCTGTGTGATATTATGTATTGTGTATGTTAAAAATATATTGATTAGTCAAGCGTTGGTCGTCTAGTGGTTAGCATAGCTGCCTTACATGCAGCTGGCCTGAGTTCACTTCCCCGTCAACACATTTGACATATGGAAATATATATATATTATAATTAAAATAATAAATTTAACGGTTTACAAACTATTACAAACAATCCTTAAATCCGCAGAAGTACTTTCGGTTAGTTGAGGCAGGTTTAAGAAATTAATCGAAAGTACTTCTGCGGATTTAAGGATTGTTTGTAATAGTTTCTGTTAAATTTATTATTTCAATTATAATTACAATTTTGTTTTTAATCAACGGACATTTTAATATATATATATATTGATTATCTTATGTCTTAGCTGATTACGCATTTTTATTAGTTAATTCTCATTGTCATATATTGGGAAAATTACTCTTTCTGACCCATCCACACATTTTTATTGAATATCTTCTAGTTTTGAAATGCAACTTTTTTATTTTTAAGAATAAATCAATTTTTTTAGTCTTGGTAGAATTGATATCATCAGAATGCAAGTGTTTCTATTACAACAATGTGTTTAAGTCTGTAAGACACGGTGTGTGAAAATGTCTGGCACAAGGCAACAACATATTTGCTGCTTTTTTGTATTGATTACATGCGAAACTTTTGAATTACAATTAATAATGCCTTAATTTAAATAGTTTTAAAATCAATTGAACAGCTCTACATTCTGATAACTTCCATTATCTTATAAACATTGAATGTTATTATTCTACCAATAGTTATAACTTATTTAACATTTTAATTTACTCACAGTAAATAAATTAATATATAAATTTATTGAAGAAACTTATGATGTTGTTGTAATATATTTGCCTTTCATGACATCAGCTCAAATACTGGTCAGGTAATAGGCTTAGGATTTTTTTGCAGGTGAGTAATCCATAGTCAACTTAACTAAACATCCAATATTGGTCAATGAATGAGTACCTAATTATTCTGAAGTTAAACCAAGAGTGAAAAAAAAATCCAAATTCTCACTACTCAACAAATTGGAAAGAGGATTTCATAAGCTACTTAAAAGCTGTTTTACTTTACATAATCATATAGACTTAAATATAAAATTAAGAAGAAATACACATATTTAAGTAGCGATATGTTTTTAATTATATTTCTATTTTGTTTTCTGATTATTTTTTTTTGGACTAATATGTTACAACAAATGGAAAATAATTTTTTTTTTAAAAAAGGTAGCATATCTCTACTAAATCAACTGATATAAAGTTTATAACAATTTAAAAAAAAAAAGATTTATGAAGAAACAAGGAGTGGAGATCTAATCAGTAAATTTTGACTTTTATCTTTATTTTTGATTGTATAAAAAGTAAGCATCAGAATGTATCTAATAAATATCATATTTAATATTTAAGTTTTCAGCACCATTTAAATGATTGAACACTTGATAAATTTATAATGGTGTAGAGAGATGGGGGAGGGGTGCTTGTCTTTTTTAATGGTGCAGTAATGATATAGTAACAGGTTTAAAATTATAATTTGTTGAATTGATTTGAATTATATAAAAAAAATCTCTGTTTAGTCAATTATATGACACTATAATAGTCAACTCATAATGTAGATGCTTTAACATGTGTGATCTCCTAAGAATTAAACCAATTTATTATTCTTAATCTGGAAAGTCTCCGATACAAAAAGATTCAGGTATCAAAAGTCATAGATTAGTAATACTGCACTTATATTTGAGAAAAGCTAAAGTTTTGAAATTTCATTCAACAAAATTAAAAGTTTTTAAAATTTACAATATTTATATAGTAAAGAAATCAAATCATACACCATGTGACTTAATTTAATAAGCTTGTATATATATATGTCATATTATTATTATTATTTGTGGGATATTCCGTGTAGTGAAAAAGCTAAATGCTGATGTTTCAGCACAATATCAGATACCTTCCTCAGAGTGTCCTCTTTCTCTGAGGAAGGTACTTGATATTGTACTGAAATGTCAGCATTTAGCTTTTTCACTACACAGAATATCCTGCAAATAGCAATAATAATATGACATCTTTTATCCATGAAAATATTAGAATTAACACACACACACACATATATATATATATTAATAGCATGCATAAAAATCTCACAAAAAATGAAATTAAAATATATATTTAATTATATATTATCCACATATATATAGACTCATGCAACTGTACAATAATCTTAATTTTAAAGTATTACATATATTTAGTACTGAAAGTATTTTTTATTATATGTATTGTACTGCTTATGAAAAAGCATTCCACATGAAATTGTCTAAAAATTATTAAAATAAAATTCTCATAAATAATGTGAAAGTTTAAAATTAATAATAAAATTAATAAGCTGTCCATAAATAAGTGAATTAAAAACAAAGAAAAACATTTCGTTTAAGATAAATAAATTTATAAAAGTCTAAAGAGTTTTTATTACTATTAGTTTAAAACAAAATCCAGTTCATTAAAAGAAAATAGTCTATAAAAGTTTAAAGAGTTATTCATGTAAGTTAAAAGTTTAATAAAAGAAATTTAAAGAGTTTGTTAAAAATCAATTAAATCATAGTTTTACATATTAAGGAGTAATTGGAAGAGGAGAGAAATTAACTTAGAAAAATTAAAAGTATATCAGTTTAAAATATAAATCTTTTACATAAAATAAAAAATATATTTCTCTTTACATTTAATTTAAAGAAAAAAAGTATTTTCCCGTAATTTAAAGAAATGTAAATATATATGTATGTTAATAGTAAATGATTGTAAATATAAGGAATAGTAAAATAAATGTGTGCATGTTGGTAAAAAAAATATGTGCAGGTTAAAAATTAAAAAAACATTTAGCAATGGCTACTAATAAAAAAATCCACAAAACAACAAATTAGCAATGGCTACCAACTGACAACAGGATTAACATCTTATCAAAGGAATGTAATCAAAAATAGTGAAAGAATTTCAAAAACAGATATAACTGGTGGACATAAAAACCAATTAACTAAGTGGCAACAGGTCATCACATAAATAGTCCGGTTTTTCATCAGTCAATCAGTTGAGTTCAATATGTCAGTGGAGATCACAATCAGATAAAATCAGTTCTTCAATCAGTTCAGTCAATCAATCAGTGTTTACCAGGACAATGCAATGCTAACAGCCACTGGAATCATATGACTTTTCTCCAGTCTGAGTCCAATGGAAATAGCCAATTTGCCTGGAAAAAGTAATGCCTGCCTAACAACTTAAAAAGCCACTAGGGATATCTAACTGTCTCAAAGAATACCACAGAATAGTAATCATAGAAACCTCAAATCCAGCCAGTTGGAAAGATTTTCACATGAAGCAGCAACCAGCAAGAAGACAAAATCCTATTGGAAATAAATTTCATACCAAACAGCAAGAATTATCCATGTTCTGAAATCCTAGGTAATAAATAACATTTTCTTATTTCCATTTATAATTAATGTAGCCATTGCAATCCTTGAAATCTCCCAGAGTCAGTTAATAAATGAACTCTATAGCATGCATAAAGAAATATTGATGTGCGTGTTTTTTAATTTCATGTATTTATTTAATGCTTCATGTTATCGTATATTTTATTGTATGAATTAAGAATGTGTGTAGTCATTATATGTAATTATCATTGTCTAATTTAATTAAGTTTTTATAAAAGTAGTTAAAATTAGAATAATAAGTACTTATTTTAAAATAAATTTTCTTTAAAATTTAATATTTGTCGGTCAATTCTTTTACCACTAATTGAAGCAACAATTTGTTATTGTATTACTTTTGATTGAGCTAGTTGAGATATCTTAGGCACTGAATTAGTTTGCCATCATTCAAAACATGTTAGTTCTTGTAACTAACTGGTGCCTGGGGTTACTCCAAAACAAAAAGTGATTTGAATGATAGGTGTTGAATTCTGCAGCTGAGAAGAAATCTGTTTCTTGGAAACATAGCCGTATTTATACATCTGATATATATAGCTCAGCTTGGATACAGGTACTCATTGGGTAGTCTCTTCTCTGCCTAAGGGGACAGTGTGGAGCAATAATTAAATTGCATTGGTGTAGATCAAATATAGAAGTTATATCTCATAAAGTTATTGTATTAATGAGTCAAAATGATATAGATTTTGTTTACGCTTGCAGTGATCGATTAAACACACCACCCAGTTCAATATGTAAATCAGATAAAATACTTATAAAAAACAAAAAACTCTGGAATAAATACTACAATATTCAAAATATCAATATATAGTAATAAATAATAGCCATAGCCAACTTATCACGCATCTGCCATCTTGAGTAGCATTTTATTATTAAAATTTAAGAAATTAAAAAAAATCTCATTAAAATCACATGACATTAACATTCCAATGTGAATATCCAACTTTCCATAATTTATGTAAATTAACCTAATAATCATTAAAATCATTCAACGCTTAAACAATCCTAATATCAATAACAATTAACAATTTCAAACTGTTGTCAAGGCAACTTCTTATTAACAATAAATTCTGTCATATTTATAGAATATGCTTCTTTAAATTTTTTCTTCTTCAAATCATTTTTCACATGTAATATAAAATTACCATCAAAACAAAAACTTCCATTGTAAATAACTGAACATTCAGTGGAAACAGATTTAAATCTATCCATAGAATGTTGCAATTTATTATATAAATGTTCATATTCATGAATTCTCTTTTCAATGCACATTTTGACTCACAAATATAACTAGACCCACATCAGCACATCACTTTATAGATAATAAATCAATTATTTTATATAGCGCGATGTTTATAAACTGTAATAGTTAAACAGCATTAAGCTGTGCACATGCGCTTTGCAGATTTTAACTATAAATGACTGAATACTAACACTTCAAACACATGATAAAGTCTTTGGGAAAAGACAGAATGGCCTATAAATGACTGAATACTAACACTTCAAACACATGATAAAGTCTTTGGGAAAAGACAGAATGGCCATTCTGTCTTTTCCCAAAGACTTTATCATGTGTTTGAAGTGTTAGTATTCAGTCATTTATAGTTAAAATCTGCAAAGCGCATGTGCACAGCTTAATGCTGTTTAACTATTTATAGATAATATTAACTCAGATTTTTAAACTTCCTTCAGTCATTTACTCCATCTTATACAACCGATACACATGACCACATACATGTGAAAAAGATAAATGATCTCCAATATACATATTTTGTGCTGAACCAGCACTCATAATTTTTGGTCCAGATTATCATCTATACACACACACACACACGCGCGCGCGCGCACACACACACACACATATATATAATTAGTACTTGGTTCATGTGTGGGAGATGATAATCTGGATCAACCAATGAATACTAGTTCAACCTGAAATACATATATTGAAGATCATTTATCTTTTTTACATATATGTGGTCATGTGTATCAGTTATATAAGATGGAGTAGATGACTGAAGGGACTTTGAAAGTCCGGATTCAAATCCCCTCTAATTCCATGTAGCTTAAGTATATATATTATATTTGTATTTAAGTATTAAATATAATTATATTACATTTGTTGATTATATCAACATTATATTTTCTATTAATAATTAATCCACCAGTATTTGGTCCAATATTAGATGCAACATTAAACTGAGAATACCCCAATATGTAAAATACTACACACTATTATCTGATAATGAAATCCTTGTTTTCTTTTCTCTTCAATATTCTTCTTCTTTTATCTATGTGTAAATGCATTCAGTAATTCATTAGCATATATTTCATTTACCACTTTGAAATTTACACAAATTACTGTTCTAAATTCAGTTAATTTATAAATAAGAGGAACATTTGACTTGGATTGTATAATCCCTTTATTAATTAAAATTTTAGGAACAGTTTATAATTGATTATAATATATTCCTTCCATAAAATTAAATTAAATTAAAATGTTTTATTTTATATAATATATAATGTGTGTAATTTTTTTTTTAAATAACGATTTATTTAAATGATTTATACAATTTTATACAATGATGATTACATGAATACCAAGCAATGTCCATAGCCAAATGAAAAGTGGATATATACATGAATGTTGGATCAACGCTTCAGTAGTATTCTAGATTGGTCCATACTTTGTCCCAGTTGAACAATTATGTATGCCTCATTGAGCATTGAAAGACACTATTTTTTTATTTATTAATTGTTAGTTGATAATTATTTGTTGTATTAATAAACATTAATTATTCATTTAATAATTTTATATTTTGCTGTTTTTTTATTGTTTGAGTTTATTGTGAAGATATTACATCAATTTAGAATAATATATTTATATTTTTTTTTCAAAGCTTCCAGAGTAATCATTCAATATTTTTATTCTAATAACATTTTATGATCAACATGGAGGTGGTTGTATACTCTCTCTGAGAAAAATGAGATTAGTTTAAATAGACTTCTAGTTTTAGAAATTTTATAACCAGACACTGTTCTATATAATTCAAAACAATGGAGTTTGAATCGAAAGGTAATCCATCATATTTGGTAGTTAAACTATTTAATTGGTTTATGTAAATTAATACACTATACATGTTTAAACCTGCATATATATATATATATATATATATTAAGCACTACGTGTTATCAATGGCATTTAAAAATCTATCTTACGATATTCATAACGAAATATCTATTTAAAACATAAATGAATAAAAAAAAAATAACGCAACTCTACATATAATCGCTTCTCTACATTCTTACATATAAATATATTAGTAATTCTCACACATTATATTAAGACGTACAGCGAATATATACATTCATACCTTTAATTGATTAACGTACTCATTCATACTCTTGTGTAACAGGGTTTGAATGACCATTGTAAATTTTTACCGCTTCGACCTATTTACTTCGCAACAACACTGGCAGTTAAACCCGTATTCGAACCCAACTACTGTTACAATATATATATATATAGGTAATGTATGCAGGATTCGAACTCAGATTTTCACACTATTTCGACTCTCCATGCCATCTCATATTGCTGACCCACCTGATCACACACATGTTGAAAAGATAAATAATCACCGATATAAGTATTTTGTGCTAAACCAGCACTCATCATTTGGTCCAGATTATTAGAAATATCTACTTTGGATGAAAACACCATTTATATTCAAAAATTAAAATAGCTCTTTATTATACATATTTGTGGAAAAAAAAATTGAATAAACTTGTCTCACTGTATCAAGCATTTAATGTTGATAGCTATTGTCTGGAGAATGTCCTCTGATCCTACATTCAAAAAGATGGACTATTTATTGCCAGATCCCCATCCTTAATGGAAACATTCAAATTCAGTGAACATCATCACCTATCAGACCATTCTTACCATTAGCTATGCATTATCTATTTGTATATGCATAGGTTCATGGCGATGAATACTCAA
This sequence comes from Epiperipatus broadwayi, assembly GCA_028023455.1. Lineage (NCBI taxonomy): Eukaryota > Metazoa > Onychophora > Udeonychophora > Euonychophora > Peripatidae > Epiperipatus > Epiperipatus broadwayi. The sequence goes on along the minus strand of JAQFVV010012455.1, from coordinate 3,032,311 downwards.
TTTGATCTAGATAAGGTGGAATCTGGACTAATCCATTATTTGAAGGCAAGGTGAGATATGGTAGTTTCTCTCTACATATTTACGCACACAAATATATATTATACACACATATAATAATAATTTATATTATTTAAACTTATCTTTTCTTTTTTGCATTGCCTTAATTAATTAATTAATCAGTTTTTAATACAATTTTTAATTTTTGTACAATGCTTGGATAGCACCCTTCAACCTAGCTCTAAAGAAAATTGCAGGGGCAATCGAAACTGTTGAGATTGAAGGGTGTCATATATAAGAATTGTACAAAAAATAATTTTTTTATAAAAAACGGATTAATAATTTATATTTTAACTGAAACACACAGGCTTATTATATACTTATGTCTATATATGTAATATATAGGGTATATGAGCACAGACTTTCACACGACCCACCACTCTCCACACTATCTCATAACACTGATACACTTGAACACATATATGTTGAAAAGATAAATAATCACCAATATACGTACTTCATGCTAAAACAGCAATCATCAGTATTTATATTTTAACAATTTTTAATTTAATAAACGACTATCTATGAAGTATGGGGTTTTAAAGAACGTAAAAAATATATTTGTACTGACTATATTATTTTTTAAAAAATATATACATTATTAATTGTAATAAAGTTTATTTTTAATTAGGATGAAAAAAACTTAACGATATTGTAATTAAATTCTCCACATAGATTTGAATAAGGCTAATTATTTTTTTTTACAAAAATGATAATTAATATTTAAGATAATTGTTTACTTATATCCATTAAAAATTAAAATAAAATATAGTATAGTAGATTAAAAGGATCGATAAAAATAATAACTATATTATAGATAATAGAGTAACTGGAAAGCAAATACTTGTTAAAAATTATTTATTATACCAGTTAAAATTAAAAATAATTATAAATATTTAACAATGAAATAATTTAATAGATGAACCAAAATTTAATATATTTCTTTTCACTAGGAAATTTCATGATAATTAATTTGAGAAAGTGATGATATCTTGTTAATATTTTAATTTATAATGATTTTTTTAATTGTTTAATCAAGACGAAATTAATTTTAACTTTATTTAAAAATAAAATATACAAAAATGAATATTTAAAGAACTTATTTCAATGCCTGTTAAAAAGAGAGATAAAGAATTTTGGATTTTAAAGGCTTTTAAAATAAAATTAAATTATTTAAATTTATACAAAAAAATTATCAAATGAGCGTATTAGTCAAAGATAAAAAATTATCTTTGCAATATGTATATTTAAATTATCAGATAGTAAAAAAAATAAAACATGCATTAGTATTGGATTAAAAATAAAAGAAAAATATTTTTTTTACACAAATGAAGAAACAATTTAATATTAATTCCAAAATTAATTTTAAAAAGATTACCCAAATAAATTATAAATTATACTTCTGACAATAAATATCTTTCTTTTTAAACACATTAAATTTACACAAAATATTTAATTTTTAATTTTTTAAAAATAAAGGTAGTATATTATTAAAGTTAATTCTAAACTCAATTTTTTTATTATAAACTTTATTCCAAACAGATTTTTTTCTTTTTTTTTTCTTTTCAAGACTCTGCAAACTATAAATATTGTGTGAAAGTTAAAAGAATGAATTTAGATATATTTGTAACACTAAAACACACAGTGACTAATATATAATCATAATTAAATTATATATCTATATACACAATATATTTATTTACAAACCCAATATATATATATATATATATATATATATATATATATATATATATATATATATATATATATATATATATCAAGTATAATAATACTCAAGATTAAATAGATTTATAAATAACCATTAGAAACCAGTTAACACTTAGACAATCCCAAGACAGATAACAATCAAGGCAAACTCCTTTTAGCAATAGAGGTGGAATGGAGGTTGCCTTGACAACGGTTTGAAATTCTTGATTGGTATATATATATATATCAGACAAAGTAATATATAATAAAACAAAATACTGAAATTAACTCTACAAATTTTCATATACCAACATATATAAATAAATGTTATAGCTAGCTTATAGCATGACTGCCATCCTGAATAATATTTACAGGTAGAATTTTAAAAAAATCAATCTCGTTAATATTACACAACATTAAATTTCCAACATGAATGTCCAATCTTCCATAATTTGTGTTTATTTACACAATTATAGTATTTATTTATTAAATTACCTATTATATTTATAAAATATGCCTTTTTGGTTTTTCTTTTCTTTAAATCATTTTCCACGTGTTAAATAAAAATTTAGTCAGAATAATATTTTTCATCAGAAATAATTGAAGGTTCTGCAATACAGATTTAAATCTATCTATAGCAGGGGTGGGCAGTTGTTTTGGCTTGGGGGCCACTTTGTGGACATTGAGGTTAGCAGAGGGCTGCATTGGGGTCCACTTCGTGGAAGAGGTTAATGGAAGGATGCACCTTTTTATGACACAATAAACACTGCTTTATTCCCTGTATTACCAAATAAATATATGCTTGTCCATTCTTCATTAAATATACAACATTAATCACTGATTTTATATTTTTTTGGAGGGTTCATGGTTTGACTAAAGTTGGAAATTTGTATATTTACTGTTGCAAAGACAAAATTGAAATTAACCAGATCAATCAGAAAAGCACGGTACATTGTATTCACACTGCACATGTGTATTGATGTGGCTGTTCTAGTGAAAATATGAGACGAATCTTTGGTCGCACATGGGAAGAAAATCTTGGTTCAAGACTGATTTTTCTGACTATCTTGGTGGGCCACATGTGGCCTGCAGGCCTGCAGGCTGCTATTTTTCCACCCCTGATTTACAGGATAACATAATTTCTTTATACAATAGTTCATATTCATAAAATTTCTTTTCTAGTGTATATTTGACTCACCAATATATTTTGATCAAGATTACATTTGCTGCTTTTACCAATAACATTCTTTTCATTAATGATTAATCTACTGATTCAATATTAAACACAACATTAAAATGAGAAGAATCAATTGATGCTACAACACACTCTATTATTTCACTGTGATATTAAACCTATTTTTTCTCTTTTATACTTTTACTTGTCCATCTATGTGTAATCTTGGGTAATATTTTTTTGAAAATGTCTTTTCTATTATATGCTACATCCAATAATTCATTGGTAATATTTTATATCTAAACAAAAATGTTCTAAATTCATCTAATTTACACATAATATAAATCTTTGACCAGGAGTGTACAAATCCTCTAATTTAATAAGGGTTTCACAAACATCTTATAATCAATCCTACCCTTTCCCCCTATAAATTTAATTCATAGTATTTTATTACTATATGAAGTATCATCAGAAGTGAATTCTATTTTATGCTAATCAACTTTAATTTAATTTAAAGTCAATCATTATCAATACTACCATTAATTATTATATGCACAGAATTTGCCATAACCTATTATGCGTATAGCTCAAAAACACAAGTTGCACCAGGTTGCTTTGTATTGATATAAAAATATAATGTTACGAATATTTATATGCAAAGTAGAAGATGGCTAAAAAAGGTGCTCTAATCAATTAAAAAAAATTATTGCCTAAATATTGATCTACTTCATTACTTCTAACTACAACTATATAAATATATTATTTCTTGCAAAATAAATACTATGTTATAGGGCAGAAAGATAGGTAGAAATATTTATCTTGAATAAAATTTGAATTCCCTATATCAAGTAGATTTCATCATAAACAGAGCAAAACTCTCCATACAGTATTGCCACCTGTGCTAAACAGAGTAATCAATGGATGCCAGAAGGCTTGTGCATAAAATCCCTATCTAATGCCTACTCATCCAATATTCCCAGACTAGTTTCTGGCTTGTGGCCTTCATCAGTGAGGAGCTTTGGATCTGAGAGCACTGCATCTAGATCATAGGATCTAATGCAACCCTCTAGCAACCACCTTTTATCTCTACTTAACTACATAACTATGAGAATGAAATTGGAAAACACAAAAAATATTTTCAATCTAAGCTCAATTGCTTATATAGTCATATGGGTCTGAACTCAGTTCAGCACCCATACATTTTGGTGTCTTTGGCTCTTTTACAACCATAGCCACCACTATCCTATTAGGCAGGATGTGATCATGTGATACTTAATAGATTTCATCATAAGGAATTTCAAACCTTAAAGTTAAATAGGTTACATTTATGATATATATATATATATGAAAAACAAAAAACAAGTTAAAAACTTGCTAACGCTTGTATTTATGTCAACAGATGGTGTTCTACCAAAAACACCATCAAGTGTATGTTTACATAAACGGTAGAGCATGCATTCACTATCTCTAACTTTAATTCTACTTTCAGATCATGATTTCAAGCTATTTGCTATCATCAGTGAAAGACAGGAATTTTAGAAACTAGATCTAAACACAAACTCTGAGCGTTTATGAAACAGTTTCTATTCAGCTTGCAAGCGTGAATCTTTTAGACACATAATGTCTTCAAACTCAGCATAGCAAGCCAGATAGCTACATGGGTCTGATCTCAGTTCAGCATCACCACATAGTAGAAGCCTCTGCAATATATATCATCACTAGAAAGACCTCAAAGGTACATTTATGAAAAACAAAAACAAATTAAAAACTTGCTAATGCTTGTATTTATGTCAACAGATGGCGTTCTACCAAAAACACCATCAAGCATATGTTTACATAAACATCAGAGCATGAATTGACTATCTCTAACTTTAATTACACTTTCAGATCATGATTTCAAGCTATCTGCTATCATCAGTGAAAGACAGGAATTTTAGAAACTAGATCTAAACCCAAACTCTGAGTTTGAAGACATTACGTGTCTAAAAGATTCACGCTTGCAAGCTGAATAGAAACTGTTTCATAAATGCTTAGAGTTTGTGTTTAGATCTAGTTTCTAAAATTCCTGTCTTTCACTGATGATTGCAAATAGCTTGAAATCATGATCTGAAAGTTAGAGATCATTTTAGCACACTTTTTTTATTTATCTTACATGTGGTCTTTTTTAGATCATTTAGAATCTCTTAGAATGCAGTTTAAGATTTCAACCATCTATTTATTATCTTTTCTAGCAATATATTCAGCTCACCTCCAAATCAAACTCTTAATTATTTTAATGATCTCACTAATACCTGCTTGTTCTCTCATTAATGTATTTCATTTTTGATCTTCTCTTATTACTCTTAACATACATCTCTCCATACTTTATTTAGTGGTCTGGAGTCTTTGTATCTCTCTTCTATTAAATGTCAAAGTCTCAGAGCCATAAGTAAGAATTGGTAAAACACATTTATTAAAAATGTTCCTTTTCAAACACATAGGCACATTCCTGTTAATATTGTTATTTCTATCAAAAGCACTCCAACCAAGTTTAATTCTATGATTAATTTCATTCATTATGTTTCCATCTGTAGTAAGTAAATCTGAACAAGATATTTGTAGTTGTTAACTTCTTCTAACTTATCATTATTAATCTTCATTTTCTTATTTTGAGAAAATCCATTGAATGTTACTTTAGACTTTTTAACATTTATCTTTAATCCTACTTCCTTACTTTCATCTGATAACTCTTGCAACATTTCCTGAAAGCTCTGAAGCATTATTTGCAAAAACAACTACATCATCTACAAAATCTAGATATCTTAAATAATCTCCATTTACTTTTTCTTCCTTAGCTTCCCATTTTAATCTACAAAATACTTCTCACAAAACTGTTGGAAAAAGTTTGGAGATATGGAGTCACCCTGTTGTATATACCCTTCTCAATATTAATCTTTCTAGTATCACTGTATAATATTATCACTGCTGTTTCATTTTGATAAATATTCTCCAGAATATGACAAGGGAATTTTCATGTATATCTTGATTCAATGCTGTAATCATTGTATAAGTGCTTATAGAATCAAGTGCTTTTTCATAATTTACAAATTCAAAATATATTAGCAACTCGTGTTAAAATAGGTAAAACTCTTTCCATACAGTGGTGCCACTCAAAGCAAGACAGAGTAATCAATGGATGCCAGAAGACTTGTGCATAAAATTCCTGTCTAGTGCCTACTCATCCAATATCACCAAAACAGTTTCTGGCTTGTGGCCTTCATCGGTGAGAAGCCTTGGATCTGAGAGCACTGCACCTAGATCTTAGGATCTAATGCAACCCTCCAGCAGCCACAATTTATCTCTACATAACTACAAAATTATGAGATCATGTGATGTTAAAGCAACTCATGTTGATGTATGTATAATAAAATATAACACACAGATTTATATAGATTTATATAAAATTTATTAGTGTGGATTAATTTAGATATAATAAATTTTAGCACTCAATGGGAGTTTATAATTTCCAAAATTATTATAAATATTTAATTTAATAAGTAGCGAATTAAAAGACAGTAGTTTATTAAACTGTTTTTGTTTTATAAAAAATGTTTTAAATATAACATAAAATATAACTTTCCAACATGGAACACACACAAAAAAAATATGGCAGGAAAAGAAAATACACTGCTTGTAATAGACAAACATCATATAATACTAAATCATCCATGCACTTTACTACTATTACACAATCCTTTATTTACCACTCTATTTTACAGTTGAAATTAGGAGATATAAAAGTTCTGAAGAAGATTGCTGGGGCAATCGAAACTGTAAAAGAGAGTGATAAATAAAGCATTGTGTAACAGTAGTAAAGGACATGGATGATTTAATATTACATGATATACATTTGGCAATGCAATAAGATTAGTTATTATACTTCTTGAAGAAGGTAAAGGAATAATAGAGAAATAATTGTTTAAAAACTATTTCAATCCTAGGAAAATAAATTAATTATTTAGTAAGTATGGATGTATCACTTTTACATGAAATATAATTAAATGCATGTACTACTGGAACAAATTGTAGAATATATATATATTAGCTCAAAACAGAATTTCGTGTAAAACTTGAAACTAGCAATCTACCATTACAATGAAACAACATAACTATTAACTGTTTTGTTTAACATAAACACATCTTCCTTATAAATTTAACATTAAAAAGTATAACTATAGACTAAACAAAATAAAATAAAACAATAATTAATCAAAAAAACTGCTGAGGTTAATATTGACATCGTTTTGTCAATAAATTTTTCCATTTTATTCAGATTTTGTAGGACTTGAAAAAAAAAATGATTTAAAAAGTTTTAATAAATGTTTGATTATTTTGAACTTTCAGCACAGAAACAAAATAGTGTGACAAATAAGTTGTGGCTAGAGATTTATTCATCACAATCTTCACTCATTTACTTATAGGACAATCACTTTTAATATATGTATAACAAAAGTGCATGCTATCTTAAAATATATATTGCACCTATTTCTCATGGAGTTTTTCTGAAGATTTGTAATGATGGTATTTTATTTGTATTTTTATACTGGAATATTTCTATCATCTAATATAAAGTATTGAATGTGTTTAGAAAAATTAAACTTTATTTAAAATTTCTAATTACATTCAAATGTTAGTAATAGCACACATATTAGTATATAAAAACGTTTGAATGGTATTCTTCTCTTCTCTTCTTCAGGTGTTTCTGGCTTGACCAGTGACAGTAATAGCAATGTAAATGAAATCTGGATCCTTAGATTCTTGAATATTGAATTTTAAAACAGGCAAAACTCACTATATATATTGCCACACACAGCAAGCTAGAGTAATCAATAGATGCCAGAAGGCTTTTGCATAAAATCCCCATCTAGTGCCTACTGATCCAATATCCCCAGACTAGTTTCTGGCTTATGGCCTTCATCAGTGAGGAGCCTTGGATCTGAGAGCACTGCACCTAGATCTTAGGATATAATGCAACCTCCAGCAGCCACCTTTTATCTCCACTTAACTACAAATGTGTGTGGCAATATGTATAGTGAGTTTTGTTTGTTTTAACAACAGTTATACACAAGCATAAGAGGTGGTGGTCATGTGATGTTTATTGGCTTAATATTGAATTTTAAGATAATGCTCTAACCAAGTAAGCCATCCTGCCAAAAGAAACAGTTAATTGGTTAAGACATTACTTTAAAATTAAATATGCAAGAATCTAAGGATCCAGGTTCGATTCCCAAGCTAATACTGTCACTAGTCAGGCCAGCAACACCTGATGAAGAGAGAAGAAGAATATCTCTTGAAACATTGCACAAATACTAATCTGTGTGCTATTACTAATAGTTGATTGTAATTGGAAAATTTAAACAAAGTTTAATTTTTCTAAAGATAATCAATAATATTAGATGATGTAAATGGTTCAATATATAAATAGATTCATCACGGACATTTGCTTTTTCACATTATCTGGTTAAATGTGACGCATTTATAAACTTGGAAAAAGTTTTTAATGTTTTTTTTTTTTAATTAATACTGGTAATAACTTATTCTTTTTTAAATTTCTACAAGAGAATATAAATACATTTTTACTATTTTTTATTATATTTGATTCTTTCATATTAAATTAAATTCTATATGGTGTAAGAGAAAAAAGTCTCTATAACACAATAGTAAATAAATATAAATTCATGATTATTTTTTTTATGAAATATATTATTGCGTCTTGTGTCACTTAAAACTTACTTATTAATTGATGTCATTTTTTGAAAGAATGTCTCTTTTATTTTGCAGTACATATAACTAACTATTCATTACATTTGAGACCATGATTTCTTTTTATTTAAGCAGGAATTAGTAAATGCAATTATTATATTATCTATATCTGATACATAGTTTAATATGGCATTTAATAATAATAATTATATTTTAACTTCTACTAGAACTAAGAATTTTTTACTTCTACATAATCATGCTTTTTGTGAATAAAATATTCCATTATTTATATAAAAGATAAACTTATGTTCTTAAAACAGGCAAAACTCTCCAATGGTAGTGGCACTCAGTGCAAGCCAGAGTAATCAATGGATGTCAGAAGGCTTGTGCATAAAATCTCTATCTCATATGTACTCATCCAATGTCCCCATACTAGTTTCTAGCTTGTGGCTTTTGTCAGTGAGGAGCCTTGGATATGAGAGTACTGCACCTAGATCTTAGGATCTAATGCAATCTTATTTGCCTGTTTTAATAACAGTTATGAGCAAGCATAAGAATTGGTGATCATGTGATGTTTAGTGATTTAAACTTGTTCTCAGATTAATAATTAAAATTAACAAAGCTATGTATGGCAGGTAATCATATATTTTATTAATTTAAAACATGTCCAAGCTCACAGTAGGAATATTTTTTTATAATAATGCTGATATTATAATCTTACTTTGTGTATATGCACATAATCATTTTGATATACAATAACATATAAAATAAAGCTGTTAATATTTTTGAAAGTACATTTTTATTACAACTTCATTTTTATCTTTTCTTAAAAATATATATAAGCATTATTTCAGAAAATATGCATATTTAAAGTAAAAGCATATATATCTTACTAAATTAAAAAATATACTTAAAATTTTAGTTTTAAAATATTACTATTGTAATTACATATTCTTTTAGATGGGGAAAAATAATTAAATACACAAAATGAAATATGCTAACAAAACTTACAAAATTACTAATAGAGTAATAAAAAGTACTTTATACACTTACAAAAATATTATGTTAGTAAATATAAAAAAGAGTAAATATATATAAAAAAACAACAACTTTGATACCATTTTTTTTTTTTTTTATATATATATATTTTTTTTAGGTGTCATAGCATCGGCCGGGACGTGAACCCGCAACCCGGGCAACTGCCTGCAAGTGCAAAGCAGTCGCGCTGACCTCTCGACCACCAATGCAAGACAACTTTGATACCATTTCTAACTGATTTTTGCAAATTCTGCAGAGCATTTCATCATCGGATTTTCAATGATGTGGATGGTTGAAGAGTTGAAGAATGAAGAAGATTGAAGCGTATCCATTAAAGTTTGAAGATTTGCTATCTTAATATAAATTGAGCAGTGATTGTATATATGTGTGGGAGATTGTGATCTAGATCAACTGATGAGTGCTGATCCATCACAAAATATGTTTATTGGCGATCATTTATTTTTTTCAGATATATGTGGTTATGGGTACGACCTATATAAGATGGATTGGATAGCTATAGAGAGTTTGAAAGTCTGAGTTACAAGTCATATATATATATAGTTCTATATTTTTATCAGACATTTGATAGTATCCAAATTGAGGTATAATAGACATTTTATTAGCTATTGAAAAGATTTATTTTCTAAATTACTTGATTCTTGCAAATTAATTTATTGTAGTGGAAGCCAAAGTCAGTTTGATTGTTTTGAATATATCTAGTTCCCATTGGAAGTGTACAAAAAACAAAGAAGTTTTGCAGCTTCCAAAATGATCATTTTAAAGAAAAATAACAATCGATGAGAATTTTTTTTTTTAAACGTTTTTTTTCTTGCAAAAAATAAACATATAATAATCATTACTATGTAAACAGTAGCATCTCTACCTTCACAACAGATAGTGATAAAATCAAATGAATAAATTTATAAATAAGAATTTTCTATTTTTTCTAAATAAAATATTAACATTTTTTGATATGCTTATTATTATAATAATTAATTTGGATTTCCCTTATTATTGTGAATCTTTTATTCTTATAATTGTAAAAAATTAAATTTATTTTGTTTGATGGCTGTTTTTGTTTTGCATCTGATTTTATATTCACTTGTATATATTTAACTCTTTGAACATCCACATTTTTTTACTTGTTAGAATAAAGTTTTAAAATTAACTGATAAAGAAAGTGTTGCTTACATACATATATAAAAACAATGTGTGTTATAAACTAACCAATTTAAAAACAGAATTGTTTGATGCTATAATAGTTATGAACAAGCATAAGAAATGGTGATCATGTAATGTTTAGTGTTTCTATTTATTTGTTGCTGGTTTTATTTTCCACTTTTTGTTATTTACTAAAATAGCTATCTTCGATGAATCGTGTCAATATATATATAAAATCAAGTCATATATCACATGACTTATATAACTTGTATTTACAAACATGTAAAATAAAGAGATTGCTAGCTTTTTTTCATGATAAATGCTATAAAAGAAGGCATTCAAATCATCTTTATCTGGGATATATATATATTTAAAAATTTAGTAAGTTATATATATATTATAACCATCAGATCTTACTATTTATTTAGTTGTTAAAGTATAAAGTATACCTGAAAGTCACTTAATTAAGTCATAGTTGCTATTATAAAATATTACTGGTTTAAAAACAATCTTATATAATTGTATTTCAATAATTTTTAAACTTATCAATTTAATTTCTTTGTAATTATAAGTGCATAATTATAGATTGTTATTTATTTAAAACAGCTTAGTTTTACACATGTCACGTTATTACATGTCATAGTAGAAAAGTTAAAATATTCTTAACTTAATTATTGCATCTTTTTACTAAATTACCATATCATAAATGAACTATAAAATGAGTCTAAAGTATTTAAGCTAGTATATTTAAAAGTACAATTTATAAGTGCTAATATAGTTCTAATTATTAGTTAATGAATATATTTTAATCTTTTAAAAGACTTAGGAATTAATTAATAGTTCTAATTTTAAATTAATTTTTAAAAGTTATCTTATTCTGTGTGTGAGTGTCCATGTAATTAATAATTTGAAAGTACTTCCTTGTTCAAAAAGTTAATTTAATGCTTTATTTTATAGCATTTTCTATTAAAAATATTATAAACATTTTAAAACAATGAAAACAATATTCTGAAAAATTTAATAAAATATATATCAGTAACCAGTTCAGAAAGTTTTTAAAAAATGAAATTAATAAAAACATATTCTCAATTAATCATGGCTCGTCTGGTAATAATATTAATTAAACACAAAACTGTGGCTAATCTTGACTTATTAATTCAAACATTCACATGAAAAATTAATTAAACTGCAACATATATTTAATTTTAATTGTAATAGTATTATTAAGTATGTTAATAAATTGCCGATGTTTAATATAGTTAAAAAAACTTTTCATATCTTTTTTTGCAATTTTAATATTGTTTATTAATTTAAAAAGTCAATATTTTTTATTTATTTCACATTGTTTTATGTTTTGCTAAGCATGTGATTCTGTAAGTACTTATTGATAAAGGATACATGAGTTTTTATTTGTCTAGAGGTGCCAGATACCAATTGTACAGGGCCTGGCTTAAAGCTTATTTTTTTAAAAATAAACTAACTTTTATTTACCATGCTAAATTACGTCTTGCATCTATTATGAGCCTAATTTTTGAATTGGTAAATTACTTGTATAAGTTCAATTTATATATCACAGAATAGAGAAACTTTACCATTTTAACTGCTTGTGAAATTCAATTTTTTTAGTTTGAACACATGCAATGATTAATAATATAGTGATTTTATATATATAATATTGTGGAAGGCAACTAATCTTCACACCCGCACTATAGAATTGAAATGCACTCCTCTGTTAATAAATATTTTAAAGGCATAGATGGTGCACCTATGCTTAGAACTTATTCTTTAAATAAATCAAATTTTTATTAACCATGCCTAAATTAGGGATGGAACCTATTACAAGCCTAATTTTTTAAATTGGCAAATTACGTGCACAAACTCAACATATATATCATAGAGAAGAGAGAGTTTTTCAAGTATCTGTGATATTGAATCTTATTTGTTTGAATATATATAATAATTAATAATATAGTAATTTTATGTATATGTAATATTGTGGAATGAAACTAGTCTTCACACACATGCTATAAAATAAACATAACTCCCTATCAAAACTGACATTTATTGACTAGTTCTGAATTAAGGCTGGAACCTATTTTAAGGTCTAATTTTTAAATTGGCAAATTACTTGCACAAGTTCAGTTTATATATGATCCTCAGGCTAAAAAAATAGCACTCTGTATGCTGTCAAAGATTCAATAATAAAGTGAATTTATTTATGCTTATACACACACACACACATATATACATATATTGTGACAATCAGATGATGTATGTTGGTTTAACCCAGTTCGAATACTAGGGGAAAGTACCCCGAGGCCACCCATATGCGAGATATTAAATCAAGAATACTATGACCTCTGCCCTGTTCGCCTATTCTCGAGGCTAATTACGAACCAACAACATTATCTGAGACCCACATAAATTATTTTTTCATCCAGCCACAAAGCTTAGCATCAGAGGGAGACATGGATAAGAACACCTATGGAGCTAAATAGTTAAATGTGCAAAAGTACTAAGAAATACATGTTTTGCATGCCTGGATCATTGAAAAAGTAAAATAAAGCATTATAATAAAATTAGGAAACTCAAGCTTTTTATAGTTAAATAATATGTTTAATTAATGACTTTAAAATATTAAGAATGTTTTTAATGGCCTCTGCTATTCCCCTGAATTAATGAAACAAACTAATTAGATACTAAAAACAGATAGTAATGATAGATTTTGCGGTCTAGGTCTTTTCTTCCCAATTTTAATAAAATTGTCAACTCGAATGTCCTCGATAAAGTACAATAAAAAAAAGATCTTTCGCAAAGCATTTTTAATTGCTTTGCACTAAAAACAGTGTTTAAAAATTATTTAAGATGTATATAGCTAAATCAGATATACGTAATAAGCTAATGGTGGACAAAAGAGGCGTTATCAAGGAGATCAAGTTGGCAAACAAAGGAAATTTACTCGTATGGAATTTAGAAACATAAATAAAACTGGAAAGAGATTTTAAATGAAAAATTAACTTTGAACCTTAACCGCAATGAAATACAAAATATTTATACATGTTAGTAATGAAGAATAGCGAAGGAAAAAGGGTTATATATATATATATATATATATATATATATGATCACACAATATATATCTAAGACTAGTCTAATAAAAAATGGTTGCATTACAAATATCATTAAATAAAACAATTCAAAATATAATACAATAATGCAATTTAAAAAAGGTATGAACAAAAAGGGTAGCATAATAAATAGTTCATGAGGAGAGATACAACTACCATCCTAGTTTCTTGCTTCTGTTAGGCGGCATTCATGGCTTGATCTGACCATTAATAGGTATTTATCCAGGCAAGGAAAATGGAAATAAGTAGCATGCTTTTACGAAAAGTCCTGCAGACATGGCACAGAGTTCAGATTATATTGGGTGGATACTATGGCATTTTGATGGTATTTAGGAACCTCAATGATAGGCAAAGCTATTTGCCTAGCCAAGCATAATAGAATCCATTAAATTCATATGATTTTTAGCTTGTAGCATGTTCAAACTTCTCTGTGATTTCGAAGATAACAGTTGTATAACTTTTTGGAATAAAATCTCAACAAGCAAAATCTGAAAGAGTTCTCCTAAGAGAAATCTGAATGCTATTTCCAAAAGGAAAATCTGAATGCCAAGTCTTTTGTTCACTCTCCTATTTATAACTTTTTTGTAAGCTACCTTCTATTGTTTGTATGATCTTAGATTTTAGATAAGCCTACCCACACTCCTTTGTTTCAAGGTAACATTTTTTAAAAATAACTTTTACTTTTTTATTCTAAATTTCTTTCTTTAAACTTTGGATTTTATTATTTAAAAAAGAAAGAGAAGGCCATCTTTAATTTGCTTTGAATGGGCTCACTAATTAGAAACATACATTCTTTTAGAAAATGTTGGTGGGCTTATCTCAAAATAAAAATCATACGCCATATTTTAACAAGATTTTAAAAAGAAATATTTAATAAAATAAGCATTTTTATTTCAGCAGAATTTTGCATTAACTCATATATATATATACGCTTGATGTATATATATATGTTTAACTAATAGGTTTTACAAGTAATTTTTATTAACAGAAATTTAATCTTCAAATGAAATTTATTTAACATGAAATATTTAAATGTAATTAATTTTAGCTTTAATGCAAAACCCTGCTGATATTGGACTATAAACTTAATTCAGGCCTACAATACTAATTAAGTTTATAGGAGGCTGTGAAGCATGGATCGTACTTCAGATCCATTGCTTCATTTCCCAATAGTTAGTGAGCAAAAAAAATGTTAAAAAAATGCTGTTGCTTCAGGTCAGAGAATTTTGTGCCAGGTGAGTTCAAGCCTACTCTTTATTTGCTGTAATACTTAATTTGTTACTAACTGCGGTGTTTTCTTCTCTTAATCATATAACTAGGGTCGGGTCAATGTTGGTTTTAGTCTAACAAGGTATGTATATATTTTTTTACTTTCTAAATTTTCCAGGGTCCGGTGGTACATAAGATTTTAAGCTTCTGTTTCTAATATTATACTCTCTTTTTAGGCCGAGATAATTTTTCCAAAACAAAACACTTATTCCACACTTCTTTTTTAATGCATGCGGGCCTTTATATATTAGAAAAAACTTTTTAACTTTCCTCCACAATTTACTACTTGGCCTAAGGTCTCTTAGCCATGCTTGGTTTCCTTTCCTGAATTTATATTGCCGGTTTCGATTCTTGCGATGTCGAGTCGTACATCTTAATTTTTCCCTTGCCTTCTTTTTTTGCTCAGTCATGTTCTGGACTTTGAGACAGATTTTCAAGCTATCTAGGTGGTGTCTAGGGTTCCCACCTTGTTATTCTCTAAAACATTTTATGTTGCTAATCTTTGCCACAGGAGTTATAGTATTGATTGCTGTCGCAGTAAAGATTTCACTGCCTTGTTGTGCCTGGATTTGGTCCAACAGCTGTTGATCTTTTTTTTTACTATCCTCATTCATTTGTCTAGAGAAATCCAACTGGTGAGTGGCTTTGCCTGTTTCATAATCACTCGAGGATTTCATATCAGTGTCATCTTGTTTTTGAGTATCATCTTCTGGTGATGCTTCTGTCACAATATTCTGTTCTTGATGAAGTTCCATATGTGCCTCCAAACGGTCCAATCTTTGTGATGTAATTTTCATAACTTCCTGGAATATGGTCATCATTATTTTTGTTTCTTCCCTCATTTCTTTGATGAGAGCTTCCAAGTTATACTCTTGATCATTATGAGTACATATTGACCTATAAACTTCACCTGTCTTCTGTTCCTCCATTTTTGCCTACTATTGGCTATTTTGCTAGACAACAAACACACCTTATTTCTAAAATGTATTTTAGTCTTTTATAAACAATCAGATAAGTATATTATATCGCGTGTATCTAGGAGCTATATCCTTCTGTATATCAAAAAAATTTTTTTACTTCTTTCTAAAGTCAGTATTCTAAGTTCTTTATTTTATATAACTATGTTTTATTTATGTTTTCAGAAATTAATTTTGCCTATCTCACAAGGTCCTATCTTAAACATATGCCTATATGTATCAGTTTACCTGAAAAAAAAATCCTGCCATGTCTGTTTTTAATATTTATACTACATATTATTCTCCTCACTTTACTTTATTTAGTTTTATATTTCATTAAAATGTCATTACTAAGTTGTCACAATACAATTAAAATAACCCACTTACAGCTTGACCTGGCTTTCTCTGACACCTGAAACAACTAAAAAATGCATTTACATTTATATATATATAATATATATATATATATATATATATATATATATATATATATATATATATATATATATATATATATATATATATATATATATATATATCAAAAGGAATATGTGAGCAAAATATACATAAGTCATGTTTAAAAATTATTTTGGCTCACTACACATACATTTTTATTTTGATCATCTACCTCCTATGGTTTTTTTATTTGTAATCCGATATGAGAGATTGCACTTGCCGACAAATTTCTTTGAGTAGGGCATCAGTCGACAAGACAATGGCCATATCAAATATACACATTAATGGATAATGATCGAAGCACACATTGATAAGGATTTATAAAGTTTAAACGTGATTAAAATTTATTTTGAGTTTCACTTTTTTAAAAAAAATCTCTGCATGATTAAGTAAATGCTATTTTAAATGACAATATTAAGTGTAAGATGTATACAACTCAGTAAGATAACATGTCTGACCTGGGTTTGAAACCACACTACCATTTTGGTCAAGACACCAAAAAAAAATCAATTTAAACAGCCTAACGTGCGATTAATAAAACAAAATATACACACAAAAAAAATTAAAAATAAAATTAAAATCCCATGATAACTGCCACTCCGAATTATGAAACTGGGATCGAAACCAAATACCATTTTGGTCACAACCCGAAATAGATTAACAATTATCAAGCAATTTTACAGAATCATGCATTGAGATCAAAAACTGTTTAAAAAACATTTATATAAAAACGGTTTTTACCGAACTATAATGAAGTGTATACTATATACACCCATATATATGAATATGTATAACATTAAATAAGCATATATATGACTACATATAAATATACAAACAGATATACCTATACAAACATTTATTTTATTATCATGTACATGATTTTATTAGAAAGATGTCATATTGCAGACTGCATACTCCTATTATTTCAGGCTAGTAAATGCTGGTCGAAAATATGACAAGGAAGCAATGGTTGCAGACATAGACCTATTATTTCAGGCTACTCAGCAACTCTAAACTGTAAAGTGTAAGGGGTCTTCACCTAAATGGTTACTAAAAGGGTCTTCACCAAAAATGATCACTAAAAAACAAGGGCTTCACCTAACGGTTACTCAAAGGGGTCTTCACCTAATGGTTACTCAATAAATGATTCAATAGCATAATCTGAATTGAGAAAAAAATCTTAACTAAAGGTGGCTGACATATATGTTATTCAAAAATATATCTTATATATATATCTTTATTAAAACGAACATATGCATTTACTTTTTATAAAGTTGAAAATTAAGTTTGCTATTATTGAAACAAAACTTATTTTATATATATGGTTTGCATGGAAATGTAATTTCAAAATATTTAAAAGTGAAAAAAATTTTTTGCATGATTAAAATTATTCATATAAAGAAACGAAATGCAGAGAAAGTGCAAAAAAAAAATTTGCTAACACCGTACGTTGACATGTGTTAATTCGAACTTATCAAACTTTTTGATCTTAGAAAAAATTTCTATTACGGAAAAAATGTTATCTATTAGATCTTTACAAAAATGTATACAAATGGAGAAAAAAACCTTTTATTATCTATTTGTACTTTTTTACTAAAATATTAACACACTGATTATACACTATATTTCGAAAAAACATTATTATTTCAAAACTTCTCATGTTTAAGCAGTACTAAAGTAACAAAGTACAAAAGCTATTTTAAGGGAGAGCAGGTGGGTATATATTTGACACTTCCACCTCATCGAAGCTATACACTTTATACGACAAATAACAATATGGCGACTGGCCATGACAAATCTACTCATCAGGAGAAAAAAAATTTGCTTTAACTCTGAAATCCCATTTTATAATTACACACAAAAAACAACTAATGGAGTGTTAACTTTTTTAAATGTAAAACATTTATTTCATATATACTAAACCTGGAAAATTTTTTTTTACTGTATGACACATTTAACTTGTTAATAAATTTTTAAAAAAAATGACATTTGGCTCACATTAGGAAACAAAACTCGAAAAAATTATATATATATTTTATATAAATATATTAGACTAAAACAAACTTCTCAGGGTACTACTTTTTTTTTTAAAAAAATGATATCCGTCCACGGTGACAACTCGAAGCAAAAAAATTCTATGTATAACTAACTATTATTTCATGTTATTTAAAAAAATCATTTTATATATGTGTAAAAACCTGAGGGGAAAAAATTTTTACATATATATTATTCATTAATTTAAAACAGAAGAAAGAAAAAACATTATACACACGTACAAATGTTATACAGGGCATTGCAGGGTATGGAAAATTTTGAATAGCAACACGATGAGCGACCAGAATGCGGAAAAAAAAAATTATATGTCTACCTATATTTTCAAATACTCTATTCCTATTCTTTCAAAAAAAAATGAAATTCGGCCCACGTTGGTCGACAGAATGTGGAAAAAAAATTAATTGTGACAGTCAGATGATGTATGTTGGTTTAACCCAGTTCGAATACTAGGTGAAAATACCTCGAGGCCACCCATATGCAAGATATTAAATCAAGAATGCTATGACCTCTGCCCTGTTCACCTATTCTTGAGGCTAATTATGAACCAACAACATTATCTGAGACACGCATAAATTATTTTTCATCCGGCCACAAAGCTTAGCATCAGAGGGAGACATGGATGGGAACACCTATGGAGCTAAATAGTTAAATGTGCAAAAGTACTAAGAAATATGTGTTTTGCATGCCTGGATCATTGGAAAAGTAAAATAAAGCATTATAATAAAATTAGGAAGCTCAAGTTTTTTATAGTTAAATAATATGTTTAATTAATGACTTTAAAATATTAAGAATGTTTTTAATGGCCTCCGCTATTCCCCTGAATTAATGAAACAAACTAATTAGACACTAAAAACAGATAGAAACGATAGATTTTGCAGTCTAGGTCTTTTCTTCCCAATTTTAATAAAATTGTCAACTCGAATGTCCTCGATAAAGTACAATAAAAAAAAGATCTTTTGCAAAGCATTTCTAATTGCTTTGCGCTAAAAACAGTGTTTAAATATTATTTAAGATGTATATAGCTAAATTAGATATACATAATAAGCTAATGGTGCACAAAAGAGGCGTTATCAAGGAGATCAAGTTGGCAAACAAAGGAAACTTACTCGTATGAAATTTAGAAACATAAATAAAACTGGAAAGAGATTTTAAATGAAAAATTAACTTTTAACCTTAACCGCAATGGAATACAAAATATTTATACATGTTAGTAATGAAGAATAGTGAAGGAAAAAGGGTTAAATATATATATATATATATAGATGATCACGCAATATATATCTAAGACTAGTCTAATAAAAAATGGTTACATTACAAATATCATTAAATAAAACAATTCAAAATATAATACAATAATGCAATTTAAAAAAGGTATGAACAAAAAGGGTAGCATAATAAATAGTTCATGAGGAGAGATACAATTACCATCCTAGTTTCTTGCTTCTGTTAGGTGGAATTCGTGGCTTGATCTGACCATCAATAGGTATTTATCCGGACAAGGAAAATGGAAATAAGTAGCATGCTTTTACGAAAAGTTCTACAGACATGGCACAGAGTTCAGATTATATTGGATGAATACTATGGCATTTTGATGGTATTTAGGAATCTCAGCAATAGACAAAGCTATTTGCCTACCCAAGCATAGTAGAATCCATCAAATTAATATGATTTTTAGCTTGTAGCATGTTCAAACTTCTCCATGATTTTGAAGACAACAGTTGTATAACTTTTTGGAATAAAATCTCAACAAGCAAAATCTGAAATAGTTCTCCAAAGAGAAATCTGAATGCTATTTCCAAAAGGAAAATCTGAATGCCAAGTCTTTTGTTCACTCTCGTATTTATAACTTTTTTGTAAGCTACCTTCTATTATTTGTATGATCTTAGATCTTGATAAGCCCACACACACTCCTTTGTTTCAAGGTAACATTTTTTAAAAATAACTTTTACTTTTTTATTCTAAATTTCTTTCTTTAAACTTTGGATTTTATTAATTAAAAAAGAAAGAGAAGGCCATCTTAATTTGCCTTGAATGGGCTCACTAATTAGAAACATACATTCTTTTAGAAAATGTTGGCGGGCTTATCTCAAAATAAAAATCATACGCCATATTTTAACAAGATTTTAAAAAGAAATATTTAATAAAATAAGCATTTTTATTTCATCAGAATTTTGCATTAACTCATATATATATATATATATATATATATATACGCTTGACGTATATATATATGTTTGACTAATAGGTTTTACAAGTAATTTTTATTAACAGAAATTTAATCTTCGAATGGAATTTATTTAACATGAAATATTTAAATGTAATTAATTTTAGCTTTAATACAAAACCCTGCTGATATTGGACTATAAATTTAATTCAGGCCTACAATACTAATTAAGTTTATAGGAGGCTGTGAAGCATGGATCGTACTTCAGATCCATTGCTTCAATATATATATATATAAAATATTTAATTACTAGTATATTGCCTATATTGAACTTAATATAATCAGTATAGATAATGTACTTATATTTAAATATTACATATTCAGCCTGTATTCTGTCCATCCCCCTTTTGTATATTTAAATGGACATACTAAGAAGTCATATATGTTAGGGGTCAGAATGACTTAAAGTCAACATGGGCATGACAATAATATCAGCATTAACAAGCGCTTTAA
The DNA here is from genome assembly GCA_028023455.1 of Epiperipatus broadwayi. Taxonomy (NCBI): domain Eukaryota; kingdom Metazoa; phylum Onychophora; class Udeonychophora; order Euonychophora; family Peripatidae; genus Epiperipatus; species Epiperipatus broadwayi. Next base: position 3,010,891 of record JAQFVV010012455.1, on the reverse strand, counting down.
GCATTCCATCATCAGATTTTCAATGATATGGATGGCTGAAGAGTTGGACAATGGAGAAGATTGAAACCCATTTATTAAAGTTTGAAGATGATGATCTGGACCAAGTGATGAGTTCTGGTTCAGCATGAAATATGAAATATTGGAGATCATTTATCTTTTTTTTATGTATGTAATCATGCATATCAGTTGTATAAAATGGAGTGAATAAATATAGAGAGCTTGACAGTCTGAGTTCAAATATATATGAATAAGATAGGAAGCAATCCACTATAGTGCTATCTATGTAATTTGAATAATCTATGATTACTAGATGCAAAAAAAAAAATATGTGAAACTCCGTATTCAGATTGGTTTCTGGATTTTGAATTTATCAATGAGAACTGGAATTTAAACTTAGAAAGAATGTTTATATATGCTTCCAGTAATTCTTTAATCTATTTTATTAAGCTAAATACTTAAAGTTTAAATCAGCAAAAGCTTTTGGATTTAGGTCAACCTCCTTGAGCAATTATATATATTTGACAATTTAGTAACTATATATTTTAGAATGTTCAACATCTCAATAACTGTCAGTACTTTATTTCTCTGCTTAAGAATGTTGATAATAAAAATTAGTAAACTACTGGAATAACTTTTCACACTAGTGCCATCTAGCATAAGCTTGAGTAATTAATGATTACTAGTTGATTATAAAATGCCTATTTTTAATATGTATAATAATTATATATTTTAAAAAATCAGAGTTGATTTATTTGTTTTTAATATATAATCTTATCTAATTATTAATTTATTATAAAAAGTATTAAAAAATTACATTGATATTTATTTGTTTGTAACAATTTGGATATCTTAATTATTCCTGAAAATTTTAAGGCTTTTCATACAAACTTGTAGACAAAATCAAACCTTTTTTAAAAACTTGGAGCCAAAGTGAAAATTTATTCAAGGTCAGTCTTTTTTAAAATAAGAATGTAATAGTAATACTTACTGTATTTTAGAATTATAAGAATTGAAAGAGAAAAGAATATAAGATTATTATTGCTATTATTTTTATTCAATAAAATAAGAATGCTGTTTAAAAAAAAACGATTGTTTTTGGAAAATATCATGTAAAGATTATAATTTATCATTAGTAGATGAAAAAAAAAGACAATTTGATATCTGATGCTAATGCTGAATTTGTTGCTAAAGGAAGATTTATGGATGTTGAAAAATGATATATCCATATCCAATGGATATAGAGTTCACTGTAGTAATATATATATATATATATAAACACAATTACTTCTCTATAAAACTGTTTTAATATTTCTACCAGCAAACTGATTTTCATCAGAAAGTACAACAAAATGGCTGTGCTTTCTGATGAAAACCAGGCTTTATAGAGAAGTAATTGGGTGTGTTTTTTATTAGTATTTTTATATTTCCTTGAGTTGTTCTATATATATATATATATATATATATATATATATATATATATATATATATATATATATATATATATATATAATATATATATATATAAAGTAAGTGGTGTGTTTTTTATTAGTATTTTTATATTTCCTTGAGTTAGTTCATATATATATATATTGTAACCTTACCTTTCGGTTCTTCACCACCTCTATCCTACCTTCTCTTTTTACCCTCTATGCTACTAGCTCAATAATAAACAATCAAGTATAACAACAATAATGTATAAGACTCTCTATGGGCTTGAAACTTGTGATACATCAGTATATATAATAGATAGGGACAATTACAGCATAGAGATTTTTACATTGAGAAGTATATAAAATACCCTCCACAATGGCATTGCTATTGTAAAAATTCTCCTACTATCATCATATTATAATCATTAGGAAAATCCCCACAACAAATAATGACTAACATAATATTTTATTTAAATAATGCTTTAACTACTCTTCTATAATTTAAGAATCTCAAAATAATAACATTAAAACAATATTACATTAAATTACAAGAATTAATGCTATCCTATGGCTATCTCAGAAGTATTCTATTCTAAAATATAATAGAACGATCAGATTGATAATTAAATAATTCAATCGCAAGAGGGATTTTACTGGGATCCAACCACTTACTGTTACAAACCTTGATTATTCTCCTATTTGAAAATTAATCTAACTATAATAATAAGACATGAAATTTAACGATCACTATCTACTCATTACCTTCACTTAAATAATTTATTTTACTTTCCTAAGATTTATTCTCATACTTATACTATAGAATACTCATTTTTATTATAATCAAAAGCTTTATTATACGTTTATTATCTACAAAGTCTAACTCAATATATTTCTTAATTACTTAGCATTCACCCATTGAAATTCGAGCCTTCAGAATTACAAACCTTAAAGTATATTTGGTCAGTAACTTGTACTCTGAAATAATATAATACTTTTACATTTATGATATGCAATACATTTTTAAAATTAGATTGCAAAACCAGAATGTGAATCTTAAAACATACTATTATTTTCTGTTATATGCTCTCCATTTTGTAATACTTAATAGTACTTTTCAAAGAAATCTTCAAGATTCTTTTATATCTAATAAAATTACGAAGTTACTACAAGCTACCTTTAGTATAGTTATAATTTAAAAGCAATTAATAATTACTATGTCAATTATAAATTCTTAACGATAACTCTTCAGATAAAGCAGGTAATCAATATATGCTATGTATAATTATGTGTGGATAATGCATTTTATTAATATGACCTTGTGATGGAAGTGACTCTCAAATGCAATGAAATTACTAATACAAAATTTAAATTAAAATATTCATTTATTTACAACAGTTAATAATGAACAACAAACAGCTATATACCTTATGATAAATAATTCACTAACAAAATAATTATTTAATTGTTTATGCATTTACAATAATATTATTTACTTTCATCACAAATAGACAAAATAATTATTCTATACATTTTAACCTTTCCCCTATTCATTATCTAATTCTTTAAAATAAGTTCATTCTTCTTACCATCTTGTATGCTTTTCGTACTATTATTATATAGTTTTACAATTCATGAGTTATCTGGTAGTTATTTTCTTAGTCTTCTTTCTCTATTTACTTTATATTTTGTAACCAAATATTTTAATAAAATTACCATATTTAAATTATACGTCATATTCAAAATTTGTATAACAATATTGCATTATAATCTTATCAACAAAATTATTGCTGCTGTGGTAATGTTACAATATATATATATATAACATTGCAATTTATCAGACCATGCTTTAATTAAACATTGTCTCTTGAACACATGTTTTGTATACAATGGACAGCATTACAGACAAGTTTTTGGTACTCCTGTGGGATCACCTATCTCAGGAGTAATAGCTGATTTATTCATGGAAAATGTAGAAACTTGTGCTTTAGAATCATCATCTTTAAAACCTCTCATTTGGCTCAGATACATAGATGACACTTTTGTCATATGGCAACATGGAAAAAATAAATTAGATGATTTTTTAAACCGTTAACCATCACATGATCACCATATCTTATACTAGTGCATAATTGTTTATAAAGAAGGCAAAACTCTCTATACAGTAGTGCCACCCTGTACCAACCAGAGTAATCAATGGATGCCAGAAGACTTGTGCATAGTAATCAATGGATGCCAGAAGGCTTGTGCATAAAATCCCTATCTAATGCCTACTCATCCAATATCCCCAGCTCCTCACTGACGAAGGCCACAAGCCAGAAACTAGTATGGGGATATTGGATGAGTAGGCATTAGATAGGGATTTTATGCACAAGCCTTCTGGCATCCATTGATTACTCTGATTTGCACAGGATGGCAATACTGTATAGAGAGAGTTTTGCCTTGTTTATAGTTGATTTTTTTTTTTTTTACATTTAAATAATATGCATCCTCATATTAAATTTACAATGGAAACAGAGTCTGATGTAAAACTCCCTTTTCTGTTGTTCTCGTTGCCAAAACACCAAATAGTTTTCTTTTTCAATTTACAGAAAGAATACGCACACACAGACAAATATTTACCTTTCCATTCTCATCATCACCCAACCCAGATAGTTTCTGTAGCCAAAACTCTTTTAAATTAGAGCAATTAACCATTCAGATAAGTCACTTCTGAAAGAAGAAATAAATCATATTAATAGTGTTTTGTTAGCAAATAGTTATAATTATAAATTTATAAAAAAAGCCTTATTTCAAGTCCAAAATGGACAAAATAGGAAACAAAAAAATGATAAATCAGCTATTAGGATTTGTATTCCATATATAAAAGGAACTACAGATAGTATTGGATGTATATTAAAATGCTATAATATAGATACAACATTTTCTACTCATCAAAAGTTCAGCAATATAATAACCAAGCCTAAGGATTCAATCCCTCTTGAATCTTATGGTGTTTATCAAATCTCATGTAAAAATTGTAAAGCTTCTTACATAGGTATGAGTAATCATTGCACAGTGTTAGGAGAGATGAGCATGCTAATGCAGTTAAACAACACTCATCATCACCATCACTTTCGCTCCATACTATTGATTCAGGTCATAAAATTGATTTTTCTAGTACCAGGATCATATCGGGATGTGATAATCTCTAACAGGACAAAATTAGAGAAGCCATTGAGATACTTAAAAGGCCAGATTGTATCAATAAGTGAGATGATACATGCAAACTTTCTTCTATTTGGAAAGATTTTTTTTAAAAAACATTCTTAATGTAATTGGTGGACCTATAACATTTTTTTTTTCAAATCAGTGATTGTAGCGCCTCTACAACTACCTTTCTACCTTTTATCATCCAGTAAATGACTTGTGTGATCAAGTCAAAACGTCAGTATATCAATATTTAAATTTTTTAACATGAATGAAATTCGTAAAATATATCTTTTATATATGCAACCCATGAAAATCTTCATATCAACATATATATATATTTCACAAGTTGGCATTACAAAACCATTATGTTGCCTTTCTAATATACTATTTAGATAATATCTAAATCACGTGAATTTTTTCAATTGTTATAATATCTTGACAAGGTTCATTTTTGAACGAAAATCGATTAGATGTTAATAAATTTATTATTTATACATTGTTTAAATATATAGTTGTCTTATATATTGATTATATCTCATTTCAGAGAATATATATATATATATAAACAACATTTATAATGTCTTCAAAATGAATAGTGAAATTAAAGATTCTTTTCATATAATGTAATTCATTTTATATATTCATTCTCTATCTCTCACTTATATTTTCTGCTTGTCTTTGATCTCCGGTATCATTATTTATATAATAATTTATTCAGATTTTATTCAAATATAACATATTTTTTCTGTGTATGGTCCTATTACTTTTAAGCTAATTTGTCAGAACTTAGGAAAAAAAATAGAATTCTTACAATATTTAGTCAACTTTCTATGCCTACTATATTCTTATTTACTCTAAAACTTCATAGATATGAAACTGATTTTATAAATCTTGGTCTAAACTAACAAACCTTGTCTGTGAATCAATTAATCAATTTCTAATGATTTTCCAGCCTATTTATATTTTTTCTCTATGACAAACGGATTCATATTACATGCCCTTTTGATCCCATTGGTGGTAAAGTTTTTTCATCTTTGTTTGTGTTTTTTAATCCCCTAGATCATTGGACATTTTCTCTTTGGTGGGAACAGACTTTTAATTAATGAATATTTTCAATTATCCATCTACATGTGTTTTTATATCCTAATTATTTTTTTTGCCTGCAGCATGGTGAATTAACACCTTTAATTATTATACTACAGCTATTCTGCCTTATAAGTTTTCTTCAATTTGATTTTATTTAAGTGCCTTTTAACTTTATAGTTTTAATACAAAAAAAATTATACTTTTTTCTCTTTTTCCTTTTCTTTAAAATATTATTAGTCTTCCTTAAAATATTATCAGTCTGACTTGGCTTTAACCTATATCATTTTAATTGGGAGGAGGGATCTTTTAAACATACATGTGAAACAGCATATCTGTTTCATTCCCCTCACCATGTTTTTGGGATGAAATTGCCTGGAAATAATTTCTTTCCACACAGTATAACTTCTACTATTTATTATTATTTTATTGTTGTTTCTACTTGGGTTTGAATATATGCTGATGAGATGAGTAAAATGATATGGGAAAAGTGGATATGATGTTGCGAGAAAATACTCATTTTTAAGCACTGTCCTTCTATGTACCTAGAGGGATCATCCACGAGGTGTATCCAGAAAAAAATTATCAGGCACTGAGCCAGCCTTGCTCATCTCCTATGAATCTTATGGGCCTATACATGAGATCTATCCATGAGACCATGGCCTATTCATGAGGCCAATATATGCTGCCAGACTATTCTAGGAGCTCAATCATGTGGGTCCGAACAGAGCTAGCATATACTTCAGAGCATCACAAACACAATGCATCAGACCATCTGCTCAATTTTCCACCATCTCAACATGAAAAACGCAAGCTCATGCATTACTTCATCTCACTCATGAATTTCATCCATCAGCTACTTTTGCTTCACTGCTCAGGATTGTAGCGCATCCTGGCCTGGGAGACTGAGGATTGTGATCAGTTCTCTACAATATCCTTTAGTATTGTGTGATGATATACTTCTGGATTGTTTATCAGGTCAGATATCATTGTGATGACTTGCTTCTCTGGCTTCAGTTGTCCTTGCAGCTCATTGTTGCTATTTGTTATTTTTATCACACAGGTTTGGCATGGACTATGATACCTCCTGTAGAGCTTTTTCTCTTTCTTTTCCAATATTGTGCTTCCTTTCTCCAACCATAATGCCATGGTGGTGTGTCATGATTATTGTAATTTTGAGGAGTCATTTTTCTTTTGTACTTGATGGCTGCAACTTTTGGTTTATTGTCTCTCCTACATGATGGTTTATTTGTCATTTTAAACCCTCCTTTGTTTGTTGATGTATTGCAGTTATCATATGCAGTTAATAGTTCAGCCACCCGTTCAATGAATTTATGATCTGTTCCAATCAGCATCCACTCTATATAACTTGGGAAGTTGTGGCAGATCACCCAATGATCTGGAATTTTGATAGAGAATCAGATGTCAGGTCCCTTAACTTGGTCACCTGTCTTATAAAGAAGGGTGTGTAAGGTTCTCCAGGTGGAATTTTTTTTGGGACACCTTGTATTTAATGCTCTCCTGATAATCATCACTCCAATAACAGCTTGTTAGTGCTACTTTGAAATCCTGAAAATTTGTAGGCTAGTGAATAGGAAGTCCCATCATGCCTGTGCCACACATTGAAAATGACTACAAGCTATTGCTAGTTTTGCTTCCTCTGACATTGCATTGATGTTAAAGTATAAGTCTAAACCTCTTTATATATTCAATAGGTGCTTCATTGGAGCCTCCTGTAAATGTTCTTATTTTTAGAAATTAATTTACAATTCCTGGCATATCTACTGGTACTTCTTGATTATAATTTTTCTGGGACTGTTTCTATCCTTTCATTTATTGGCAATGCACCGCCACTTTTTATTTTTATCACTTTCATTTGGGTGGTCAATCTGTCCACCTGCTCCTGCATGAATTCTTAGATTTTTATCATTTTTGTATCCATGATTTTGCACATTCAGGTCATCTTGACTTCTTGCTCAACTAGTAACCCTTTTACTTCATCCATAACTTTCTCCTTAATTTTTATAGTCTATCTGTCATTTCTTTCATTATCTTATTGATCTTTTCATTCTGGCTTTCACTTGCTTCTCCAATTTGTTTTTCTATCCTTTCACTTTTTTTATTTGCTTCTACTATTTGCTTTTTATCTTCTTTTCTTTGTTCATCTCATTATCTATTTTCTTCTTTTCTTTATTTATTGTATCTCTCTCTTTTTATAGTATTCTTCTGTTTGTTTATGTTCTTCTTCTCTTTGTTCATTCATAATTTTTAATATCTGGCTTATCATTGATGCTCCCTCTGTTTTCTGAGCTTGTTGCTTATCCTCTTCTTTTAGTTCTTTATTTTTTAGTCTGTTCTTCTGAAGGGAAGAATGGTCTCAGCTTCTATATTCATCATTTTCTTTTTTGCTTTGGTTATCATCTATTTGTATTTTGATTTTTCTTGTCTAATATTTTAACTATTTGATACTTTTATTAAGCCACTCTCTCCATCCATTCCAAGGTTTGGCTCCAAGTCTTTGTTATGTCTATTTTACCATTTATGCCATTCATTTTTGTGGTCTTTTTTTATTTTATTTCTCCCATTTTTGTCCATTTCACATCACTGCCCCATGTGCACTGCTCACGCTCACAGAATCATAATTTGCTTTTGCTTTTTCCATTTCATCTTCTTCTATATATATATATATATATATTTATTATTATTTCTCCTAACTTTCTATGCCTATGGGTAGGCTAGCTAGATCAGGTCCCATGATTAGAGTGACAAATGTAATCGGACATACCAACCAATCCCACTCTTTGTTGGTTTTATTTTCTGATGAACAACTTACAGGAAGGAACTATCAATTGGTATTCCAAATGCAGACATCACCCCACCTACAACAATATTTCCTGCTCATCAGAGGATTTAGCACCATAGAGACTGGAATCATCTATAAATTTATATGTTTGGTTTTCCAAATGCTGCCACTAGAGTTCCATCTCATTATAACCTTATTTACCATTGTCTTGTTATGCCGAACATAGCTTAGGAGGCATGAGATTCTTATGAGCAAGTCACAATGAATGACTAGTGATGCAAAAATAGAATTAATAAATGAAATTAATTTCAAGTAACAACAATTTTATATAACAACAGTGCATTAGTAAGTCCTTCTAATGTAGTTCATTATTCGTATCCATGTGAAAACTCAAAGTCTAGAAGCATTTCAAGTAAGTATACATATACAATTAATGCATAAATATTTTTTAAGTATTGTTCCAGGTCTGTATGTCCATTTTGGATAGATAAAGAGATAATATCAGCAATTCCAGTTTGTGGAGCATTTATACTTCGATCAAGTATAGATGTATATTATTTTTATTATTTATTCAGATATAGATAATTTGCATATAGGCATTTATGATTCATATAGCATTTTATTATTTTAAGAACCATTGCAGGTAGGTAAATGGCTAATATCAGCAATGCCAGGTTTGTGGTGCGTTTACAATTCAATCAAGTATAAATGTATATTTATTATACACATAAGTTTTATTATTTTATTCAGATATAGATAATATGCATATAAGCATTTATAATTTGAACATATAATGCAATTGACATTTCCATATCATGTATATACACACATGTATTTGGAGTTAATTCACAACTCTTATTATTTTATTGGTTTTTATTTATTTTATTTTTTTTAAAGAAAGATAAAAAAAACTATCATCAACTTTTGACAGAATTAAAAACTGATAGGTAAAACATTATTACTTCAAGAAAACACACATATTTTAAAAATTTTGGCATGTTTAAATAATTTTCCTAAACTAATAAATAATTTTTTTCTCTTTTGTTTTATAAAAATTGATAGCTATAATTTTAATTCATATTTTCTTGTAAATGAATCATTTCTAATTGCTTACCTCTAAATTCATGTTTTTGTTTATTGCTGCTTTTCTAAATAACTGAGGGTCTGTCTTGAAGCTGAATGGCACATTGAAATTTCTAGGCAAGGCTTGGAGATTCACACATTTTGCAGATAGAGAGAGAACAAGCAGTCTAGCCAGTCATATTAAGATGATTTTTCATTAGGCTGTTTGATGGTTCCATTAAATCACTTTTCTAGTTGTCTAGTAGCTAAATCTTGTGTCAATTCATAAATCTTGTGTCTAAATTAACAAATGTTGTCTCTGAATCAATTAATCAATTTCTAATGATTTTCCAAACTATTTACATTTTTCTCTCTGACAAATAAATTCATCTTACATGTTCTTTTGATCCCATTGGTGGCAGTGATTTTTCATCCTTGTCTGCATTTTAAATCTCCTAGATCATTGGACATTTTCTGTTTGGTGGGATCAGACTTTTAATTAGTGAATATTTTCAATTAACTGCCTACATGTGTTTTCAAATCTTAATTAATTTTTCTTGTATGCAGCATGGTGACTCAACACCTTTAATTATTATACTATAGTTATTCTGCCTTATAAGTTTTCTTCAATCTGATTTTATTTAAAGGCCTTTTAACTTAGTAGTTTTAATAAAAAAATATACAATTTTTTCTCTTTTTAATTGCACTATAAATGTGTTTGATTTTCTTTTCATTTGACCAAGTCATTATGAATTAACAAATTATCATTTTAATTGTGGTCAAATTTCATTACTTCTTCCTTTTCTTTAAAATATTATTAGTCTTCCTTAAAATATTATTAGTCTCACTTGGCTTTAACCTATGTCATTTTAATTGGGGGGGGGTCTTCTAAACATATACATGAAACAGTGTGTCTGTTCCAATATATATATATATATATATATACAATCTTTACATATATATATATATATATATATATATATTGTAAAGATTGGATGGCTCAATTTTCAAGATTGATTATGATATTGATAAAAAATTTGGATATGAAAGAAAGCAGAGATTTTCCTTTTTTTATTTGTAAAGTATCAAGTTATTTATTATTAAAAGGTAATAAGCATTTTAATCAGTTGGACATATATATTTTTTATTTATTTACATAATTATTTATTCAATGTGCTTTGCAATATCTTAATATAGGGGTAGAAAATTTTTCAATCTCTTTTTATTACTATTGTTTTTGCATTTTATTTTTATTATTATTTTATTTCTTTTTTCACATTTCCAAGGTCAAGATTTATTTATGATTATTAAGATGGCAATGATAAAAATAAATACAAAGTAGATAAGGGAATTATATGAAAATTACTTTAATAATAATGCTAATAATTAAAAGGTTGTGATTCATATTTGTGTATTTATTTTTTTGTATTTTAAATTGTTTATATCTATTTTATATCTATATTATTATTTTTTAAAATGATTATAAAATGTTAGAAGAAAAAGTTAAAAAATATCAACTTACTTGGGAATTAACAATAGAGTTGAACTGAATATTTCTCAAGTGGCTGTAAAACTAAAATACTATAGAGATCAATGACATAATAAAAGGAAAGGATATATGAATATCATGCTTTTGATATTTTTCTTATTATTACTTTTTTCTGCATATAAAAGAATAGCATAGCTAAATTCTATCTTGATAATTTTCCTTATTCATCTAAAAATAAAAGAATTCTATTTAAACTGAATATGGATTAAAAATGCATGAGTAAAAAAAAACAATTAATCAAGATCCAAATCCATCTTGGCATATGTATACTCATTTTCATTAAAATAAGAACCATTAACCCTTAAACCACTAATTATATTATTGGTTGTATGAGGTAAAAATCAAATCTTTTAATTGGCCAACTCACAAACTGAAGACAAAGCCTATTGTTAAAACATATTCGCCTATAATATTAAATTCAACTCAGATACGTTTATAAAAAGTATATTATTAATTTTTCAGGTTATGAAAGAGAACGAAAGTTCTTTCAAAAATAAATTTCTATTTATTTATTATAAAACATATTCAATTTCGGCAAATATAAAGCGAATGTCTAAACAAAAAAGTGCTGACACAAACGCTTTTTTTCAATTTTACGTTATTGAAAAGTAAAGATTTTTTTTTTGCTAAATCTTAAATATTTTTACTAAAATCTTCAATATTTTTCGAAAATAATTTTGTTTTTTTGGTATCTTTTTTAAAAAACTAGTTTAATTTCTCAAATTATATTTTTTAAATACTTAAATTGCATTCGAAATGAAAATCTCAGCGTTTTTCTTTATTTTCTTTGATCAGGCGGTTTCTTTGTTCTTTCCAGCCAACCAGAATGTCTTTTTCAGCTGAGAGCCAGCTGACAGCGAATTACTGACAAGGTTCTTTCTTTGTTTAGTTTAAAATGCGTTTTTTTTTATTTTTTATTTGTAAAATAATTTGGAAGAGGGCACCATCTTACAGAACTTTTAAAAACCTAATCAATAACTGTCAAACGAATATTTTAGCATAAGAACTAGCAGAGTTAGAGTGATGTCAGATGTCGATGAGATGCCTCATAAGAGGCAGTTGAAGAATTAACAGGCTTGCATCTATAAAAGAAAAACTTTACTAACAAACTAGTTATTTTTGTCTGGAAAAAAAGAGAGAAGATAATACCATAGTAGAAACAGCATTTCAAAATAATTTTGGTCACTTTTATCAATCCATCTCAACCTGATGTGCAGAAATCATACTTCAAAATCAGCTCAGTCTATTTAAAAATTCATGTGTTCAGGAATTGAAGGTTTCATTAGCATGTTAATAGAATCAATACAAGGTCAAGCAGAGACTCTTCAAATAAATGTTGTTTTATCAATAAAAATAAGAAAATATAAGAGAAGACCTTAAAGTGTATACACATTTGTTATTTTCTTGTCATGTTTTTTCTTTACTATTTCATAAAAGATCAGAGCTCTTTAACCTTTTAACTGCCTGGACTCATAAAAAAATGAGAAGATTTGACGTCATTCTAAATCGGCTACTTTTTACTCCACGTATACATATTATACGTCGTTGAAAAGAAAATCAAAAGTTCTGTAAGATGGTGCCCTCTTCAGAATTATTTTACAAGTAAAAATTCAATAAAAATGACCATATATGTCAAACAAAACCAAAGCACCGCCTTCTCACCAACTTTTCTTGAATCTTATTGGCTGTCAAACTTCTGTCAAAAAGGAAAATGGCTGCCAAAAAGTAAAAAGTTAAGTTCGTTTTGTGTTTTATTTCGAAAATGATAAACGAATGTTTGCAACATTTTAAATAATATTTGAATTGAATTACAAAGTATTATTGATAAAATAATACTAAAAATCAAATTATTTTAGAAAAATAGTTAAGATGTTACCAAGAATTATTTATTTATTGCTACATATTTATCGTAATGTAAAAGTGAAAAAAAAAGATTATGTCAGAATTCTTTTTGGTTGGTCAAAATAGCGTTACTTTAATTTCACCGCAATTGAAATTATAAATCAAATTTTATTTTTGAAAAGACTTTCATTTACTTTCATAATCTGACAAATTATTAATATACTTTTTACAAATGAAACTAACATATTTATATTATTAAAAGTGAATCTATTTTAACAATTGATTTTGTTAAAGTTGAGAGTTGGCCAATTAAAAGTTTTGATTTTTAACTCATTCAGCCAATTATATAATAATCGATGAAAGGATTAACAGATATTATTATGTTTTAAGTATAACACACACATATCTAATATATATAATAAAAATAATAATTTTAACGGTAACAAACTATTATAAACAATCCTTAAATCTGCAGAAATACTTTTGGTTAATTTCTTAAACCTGCCTCAACTGCCATTAAATTAAAAAAAAAAATTAATGAGAGTTGAGACAGGTTTAAGAAATTAACTGAAAGTACTTCTGCAGATGTAAGGATTGTTTATAATAGTTTGTTACTATTAAAATTATTATTTTTATTACGATTACAATTTTGTTTTAATTAACAGACATTATATACATATAAATAACATAATATACATTCATTAGATAAAATTTTATCACACTTATGTTAATATGAATACTGTTTTAAATATTAAAAAAATGATATCCGTATTATTACAAAAGTACATACATATTTGACTTATATATGACTTGCAGTCATTTAGTAACCACAGATATGTTTTAAGGGTAGGATCAGTATTATAATATTTTATATCTGAATATATACATGAATAATCATAAGGACCTATGTCATATTTATATGCACTTATTATAAAAAGGTATCTGTCAGAGTCACTATAATGTGATGATAAAATTCCTATTTGACTTTATGAAGTTGAACATGATGTAGATTAATGCAGTAGTGCTTTTGCCATATTTAAAGGCTCTCCATTAAATAAAAGATTATTTTAAGAGTCTATTCATTTTTGAGAATTCAGAAAAAAAATATAATTCAGGAAAACATAAATATATCTAATGTAGTCTGAAGAAAATTTTGATATATATATAATTAGTGTAATTCTATCCGAAGTACCAGTCTCTGATCTAGAACTAATTAGATGTTAGTAATTGTAATTATCATCATCATCATCATCATCATCATCATCATCATTATTATTATTATTATTATTATTATCATCATCATCATCATCATTATGCTTTATTTAGTCTTGGGACATAAATGGTCATTTGAACATAAATGACTCTAAACAAATGTCTCATTATCTGTTGTCACTCAACATAGGTTTCATAGAAATCAGTTGAGAAATCTAAGAAATAAAATAGATATTTTTGTTTGTTACTTTATGTTATTGTTGCCATTCTTAAAAAAAAAAAGTGATAAAATACATATAAAAAAAGATGACCCAATTGTTTTATTTAAAGTGACCATGTAATGTTTATTTTATTTTAGAATCACATCACTTATCCATATGTATGTGTGTGGGTCATAGTGCAATACTTGATCTTGATAATATAATTATTTTGCCCTGAGAATAGTGAAATGCTAATGATTACTTATAAAAACTTCAATAAATAGCTATAGTATTTAATATTAAAGAATTAAGATATTAAATAAATTCTTTATATTAAGTTTTTATATATAGGGTATATGAGCACAGCCTTTCACACAACCCATCACTCTTCACTCTATCTCATAACATTAATGCACTTGAACACATATATGTCGAAAAGATAAATAAGCACCAATATATGTATTTCATGCTAAACCAGTAATCATCAGTTGGTCCAGAATATCAACTCTACACATATATGCAATAAATGCTCAGATATATATTAAGATAGCCAATCTTCATACTTTAATGGACAGGCTTCAATCTACTCCACCCTCCAACTCTTCAACCATCCATCCAATTGAAAATCTGATGATGGAATGCTCAAAGGCCACCCTGAGGCCGAGATTCTTGTCACACCCATGTTGACCTAAAGTCAATCTGACCCCTCATGTACAGAACATAATCCATTTAATACATATACAAGGGATGGCCAGACATCTCTATTATGTAATAACTGAAACACAGGTCTATTATATAGTTGTGTCTATATATGTAAGGTATATAAGCACAGACTTTCACATGACCCATCACTCTTCACTCTATCTCATAACATTGATACCCTTGAACACATATATGTCGGAAAGATAAATAATCACCAATAGACATATTTCATGCTAAATCAGCAATCATTAGTTGGTCCAGATTACCATCTCTACATAAAGTGCTCAGATATATATTAAGATAGCCAATCCTCGTATTTTAATGGTCAGGCTTCAATATACTCTACACTGCAACTCTTCAACCATTCATCCAATTGAAAATCTGATGATGGAATGCTCATAGGCCATTCTGAGACAGATTCTTGTTACACCCATGAGACCTAAGGTCAATCTGACCTCTCATGTACAGGACATAATGACTTTAATACATATATAAGGGATAAGCAGATGTCTCTACTAAGTAATAACTGAAACACACAGGCTTTTTATATACCTTTATCTATAGAGACACAGGTATATAATAAGCCTGTGTGTTTCAATTATTAAGTTGGTTTGTAAATATAATTTTGTTTCAATAAACTAGTCCCAATTATTAAGTTGGTTTGTAAATATAATTTTGTTTCAATAAACTAGTCCCAATTATTAAGTTGGTTTGTAAATATAATTTTGTTTCAATAAACTAGTCCCATTGTCTCTATTTTATATTTAGCAAGCGATCAAGCATCATTAGTGAATTTTAATGCTAAACCATGAAAATAAGCAATTAAAGTATAGAGAATTAATAAAAACTGGACATATTTTTTTAATTATTATTAGGAACATGATTTGTCTAGTTGTGGGATATCATTTCAAAGGTTTTCACATTTCCATATTAATTACCATTAGTGTTTGACACATAACTGGTAAAATTTCTTGTTCTCCATTTAAATATTATTTAATTTAAAAGTCACTTTTTAAAAAATTATAATCCAAGGATATAAAACTTACAGGGAATTTGTATAAGGGAATTTTCGTACATAATATCACTTAAAGAACCAACTTATTCATTCTCTCTCATTATCACATATGTATAGTTACAACTTGATATCACAAATCTGTGGGGCACAACAAAGCCTCTTTCACCTATCCTAGTTGGGTATTGTTATGATGTACATTGTAAAAGAAATACTAAGTCAAAGTTTAAATTTAGCAAAATTTATTGCACCAAGTATGCTTTCAGAATATAATGTGAAAGCATTGAAAGTATACTTAGTGCAATAAGTTTTACTATATTTAAACTCTTATTTAGTATTTTTTTTTACACTAATAGTTATAATTATAAATTTTATTTAAAAGCACATTGATTAAGTAAGTAATATTAACTAAGACTGTAACCTCAAGAATATGCAGTAAAAATGCGATAGTAGGGACCTCTACAGGTCTTAACCACAAGCTTACATAAGCTTGTGGTTAAAACCTGTAGAGATCCCTCTATCGCATTTTTACGCATTTCTTGAGGTTACAGCCTTAATAAATATTACTAATAACACACACACACATATATATATACACTAAAATAATAAAAGACTGTTAATGAAAGCATACACAGAAAATATAGTTTTTTTTAAAAGAAATATACAACTTTATTACTGTCTAGTATGTTTTTGATATAACATGCATATTATATTCTTGCCTTATAGTAATAAAATATTCATCTTATTATTGCCTAGCATGTTTTTGATATAACATGTATATCATGGCTTATAGTAATATTATTATTATATGCTATGAATATGATATATTATATCAAAAGCATGCTAGGTAGTAATAAGATGAATATTTAAAAAAAAATTCATTTTATGTGTATGTTTTTATTACTATAAGTCATACATATGATATATTTGTTACATTGAAAGCATGTTAAACAGTAATAAACCTGAATATTAAAAAAAAAACAAAAAACTACTTTTTCAGTGTTTGTTTTCATTAACAGTCGTTATATATTAGCTCAGAAACAAAGAAAATTATTGAAGTTGATACATTAAAAAGCATATAGATCTGAAAAATGATAAAATTCTATTAAATTTTTCTATGACAATAATATTTTGTTTAGATAAAAATTTATTTTGTTAAACTTTTGAATAATGATAAAAAAAGTTGAGGTGGCAACTTTTAGTAATATATCTAATTTATCTACTCATCTATATTTGAAAAAAAAAAATCCAGCTTAGCACTGACATACTTGAAACAAAATTTAATAAATAATTGGGGATGCGTTGCTTCAAAAATATTAAAATTTTAAGAATTATCATCTGATATTAAGTATGATTCATTATTCCAATTTTTAAAAATAAAAGTTTGTAAACAATATTGTAATAATTGTCATGGAATATGACTAATTATGTACTATAGCAGAGACAATAGCTAGAATTTTATTGATTATGTTGCTTCCAGTTATAGGTGAATTGTATCCACAAGGCTTCAGAGAATCAAGAAATAGGCAGATATGAATTTTATTGCCAGGTAATTATATGAAATGTTTAAGGAACAAAGAAATGATTTAAACATTGATTTTATTAATCTGATAGGACATTTGATTCAATTAATAGAACATGTTTGTATTATTCTTTGAAATTGATTGGCTATCTACCAAAATTTAACAGATTATTATTACAAGAGGAAAATCTAGATATGGGGGGGGGGGCTGATATTAAACATACATGTGTGTTAGTTTCAACATTATTTGCAATTTTTATAATAGTATTTATTTAAAAAAAAAGTGTTTGTAGATGACTTTTGAATCAGGGATCAATGGTTTGCTGGTAGAATTTTAATGTGAATTAATTAAAAGCAACCAAAAACTTAATTTTTTAGCTCTTGGATTTGCAGTATGATAATAATTGTGTTATCATTCCAAATGAAAAAATGATTCCCAGTAAGAAAAACATATAACGATTTTAGTTTAGAAATGAATATTCAAAAACTTCACAGTTTTATCAACAAATTGATAGAAATCTTCTACAATTTTTTTTTAGTATAGATGAATATCAACTTAGGAGTGTGAACCAATTTAAATTTATTGGTAGGGTTTTAAATAAAAAAGTAGATTTAGATGTCTACCTACTGTACAGCACAAACTTCAATGTCTTGGTATTTTTTTAACACACACACACACATACACACACGCACACACACACATATATATATATATAACAGATTTTAAAACAGTAATTACTGCAATAAAATTCATGGCAAATAAAACTGTTATTTTACCTTATTTAATAATGTATGAAAGACAGGCTTGAATCTCCTATTAATGTGACATAATTGTATTTAAAAAATTTCATTTAAAAATGTTACATAGTATATATGGTCACATAATCATACGACAGACCTTTATGATGTTCAATTTACTAGTTGTGTTACATTAGAATCAATTATTATAAAATCACATATTTCTTTGGTTAGACATGTAAAATGAATAGCATGACTTCCTAGAAAAGTGTTATGAGAAATTTCAGCATAGTTTACTTAGAGGAACAGAATTCATTTGTATTACAAATATTATCCCAAAGGTGCTCTGAAGAAGTAAAATATTGGCTGTTTTTATTGAAAAGACATGACTAAAAATAGAATGCAGCTGAGAGGTACAATTAGATAAAGCATTAAATCCTACAGGAAAAAAAGTTTGATGCAGAAGGTAAATAACAGTGCTCAAAAATATCACATATATAAAATAATTTATCATTAACTTGTATATGTAGGTATATTGATACTTCATGGATTACTTTGCTTAATCATTGCAAAACTCATCTCTTAGATATTATTTTAGTGTCTTTGTCTTTTTTTGAATAATTGGTCTGTGAATGGTTATTGCTGCTGATATATATTGCATATAATATATAATTAAAGGGGATTTGAACCCAGCCTTTCAAGCTCCCTAGATTCATCCACACTATCCAATATAACCAATACCCATAACCACACATGTACAAAAAAGATAAATGATTTTCAATATTCATATTTCATGCTGAATCAGCACTTATCAGTTGGACAGAATTATAATCACCCATGTATGTATATATATATATATATGTAGTAACGGTATATAATATGCTGTTACATTAATTTAAAATATAGAAGAAAAACTTTTTTAAGTTCATAAATAAAAAACTAAAAGCTAAAATTAAAAAGAGTTATTCCATGTATGTATATATATATATATATATATATATTCGCACAGATGCAAAACTTTAAAAGTATTATTTTCTTTTTTAAAAAAAAGTATTTGAACATTTTTTTTTTATTAAAAAAAGGTTAAGGTCTAGATATAAAATATTTTTATTAAAAAGTAACATAAATAAAAAAGATTCATTTAATCTCAAAATGGAAATGATTTTTTTTTTAAGTGTCATAGCATCGACTGGGACACGAACCCACAACCCAGGTAACTGCCTGCAAGTGCAAAGCAGTCGCACTGACCTCTTGACCACCAATGCAAGACAAAAAATGGAATGATTGTTCTTATTAATTATCAAAAAGAAAACTAGCCCTTGGGGCTCTTATATAAAAAAGTCAGATGAAAGCTATAGATAAGAGAACAAAAAAGAAATTAGATGTCCAATAGAAGCAGCAAAGAATGCTCGGACCATAATGAAAATTTGGAACAGGAGACCATTGTTCAGTGAATCTGGAGGATTACTATAAAAAGAAAAATATCCAAATTAAGAACAGTTCCAGCTTGATTTTGTGAAAAGGGCAATAAGATGCACTTGTTGCCTTTTCTCACTTACTTCAAATGAAATAACTGTTGAATTATGAATGGTACTGTTGCAGACCTGAATAAAATAATACCAGGATTGAACCAGCTAAGGCTATCTTCAGATAGATCGGTCTTCAAATAATGATTTAGTGGGAATTGACACCAGGGAACCAGGACTCTTCTACTGTAAGAGATATAACTAAAAAATTTTAAAAAAAATCATTAAGAACTTTCAAGATTTGACAAGCTAAACCTAAATCTTTTAAAATGAACTTTAATCTAACTTTTCAAATCAATTATTAATGTTTAATTTTTATACTTTTGAGTTTGCTGACTTAATCATTTCAATTTTTTTTAATATTTATTGATTAAATTATTTAAATGCATTAAATTTAAGTTGGGTATAGATGACTGCATAGGTTTGTTAATGTTTAATTATGTTTTTATTTTCATATTTGATTAGAATATATAGAGATTCGGTAAATTTGATACCACATGTTGAGTATCTAAAAATGTCTTTATTCGAGTGTCTTTTAAGTTATTGGTGTCAATGTGGCATCTTATGATGAATGCCATTGGGTTTCTTGTAAATTTCCCTCTGCAATTACATCAATGACCTTATATTTTGATCGTTTATGTTTATTTTGGAATGTTTTTGACTGAGTAATCTATGTAGCCTATCTATACTCAACATTCTTAAGTAAAATTTATTAAAATGTCCATCTGTGCGAATAGTTTAAAATAATAATTTAAATTTAAAAATTAATATCAAAATCTAAAAAAAATTTATTCCTCAATTTTATTTATATGTGCGTTAATAAATGTTTGTGTGTTAATTACTGGCAGTGGCTTATTTTATTTTTTTTAATATTAATATATTTCTTTTAAACAAGTTTATATTAAATCTCTGTGTCTCACTGAGCTAGTGGCATTGGGCTGATGGTTGGAATAAAAATATATATAAAAATTGGATCTTAACAGTGTGTATCTGCATACTCTATAAATTTTCCAGGTTTGAATGGACTGGTGGTGCCCTGTAGCACAGATATGGTAAGACTGCAACCTCCATTCTATCCGACCATTATAATATATATATATATATATATATATATATATATTATATATGGTCTGATACACTCATATATATATATATATATATATATAATGAGTGTACAGTTTTATATTAAGATAAAAATCTACAACTTTAATAAAGAGACTTCAATCCTCTTTACTCTTCAACTCTTTAGCTATCCATATCATTGAAAATATGATGATAGATTGTTCAAAGCCATTAATGATGCTAATATTATAGTCAAACCCACATTGACAATCTAACCTTCATAAGGTCAACATGGATATAACTATAATATTTGGCATCATCAAAAGATTTAAGCATTCCATCATCAGATTTTCAGTAATATGGATGACTAAAAAGTTGGAAAACGGAGAAGATTGGAACCTCTCCATTAAAGTTTAAAGATTTGCTATCTTAATATAAAACTGAACCCTGATTATATATATGTATGAGAGATGATGATCCAGACCAACTGATGAGTGCTGGTTCAGCACAAAATACATATATTGGAGATCATTTATCTTTTTCACATGCATGTGGTCAAGGATATCACTTATAGGGAGCTTGAAAGTCTGGATTCAAATCCCCTTTAATTACATCTAGATTAAGTATGTACATTATAACTGTATTTCAATATTATATATATACACACACTTATGCATATCAGTATTTGCACAATAGTTTTATCAAATAAAAATATATAGTAATAAACCGTTTTTACAAATATATATATATGTGTGTGTGTGTGTTTCATTTAAAAAAAAAAATGTCCATTTTTAGATAAATTTAAAAAATGTAAATATTTATGTTGGTTTAAAGTATGTATGTAGTTTATATATACTTGTTAAAATATAAATAAGGATACCAGACACATTTTTTTATATAATAATCTTAGTAGACACACAAATACATTCTGAATTAACTTAGAGGCAATCAGAGCAAATAATGAAAAGGTTTTCACACACAATATTGATTCAGATACCTGGTCCTTAACGTGGTAGTGCTTTAGGCTCTAGTATTAAATCTTTGATTGTAGAAACTTTAGTAATTATTACATTGTTTTCTTCTTAACATAAATATGTAAACTATTTGACTATATGTAATTCCACATTACGATCTTACGTTTGTAAAAAAAGAAAAAAACTCTCAATGTAACTTTTGATGAATAAAATCCTTTGAAACATAAATAAGTGTATTTATATTCATGGGGCAAATGAATATTAGTTTTATATTATATTATTAAGAAACACATTTATATATATTGAATGAGACACAAGATTCTGGTTTTGCATAAACTGATCACAAGGGCACCACTAGTCTGAAAATCGGAACTAGACATTTAATTTAAGAGTGAACAGGATATACAAAACTGAATGCACCGGGCTAGCTCAACTAAGCCTATGACATCTTATGTTTTGTTCTGAAGGTTGGAAAAAGGTAGCAACAAAAAAAAAATCAACTAAGTAAAACTGAATAAATATTTTATTAGTAGCATGATTAAATAAACATAAATCTAAATAACAAACTTTAAAATCCACTTAAAATGCACTATTTGTACATTCGTCAAAATTAAAATATTTTTAACATTGCTTAGAAATGATTCCTGCACATTGTATAACTATAGTGGAAAGATTGCAAAAATACTGACAGTAGGAAAAGTATTAGCAAGTATACAATGATCTCATGGAAGAAAAATGGGGGTTAGCTTCTTGCTTATAACCCATAGTTATAAGAAGACTAAATCTCTGTATTTGAGATTTCTGAGATCTTATGCTGAAACAGGAGAAATGCGAAGGTAGCTTCCAAAACATTAATAAAAAACAGATGTTGAAAGTTATTACTTTCAATCAATTGACCTCCCTCTGAATGAGACAGGCTACGAGCTCATGATCTACCTATTGAGAGGGTTAAAATGACCATACATGCCCCTAATAAAAAAATTGGAAGTTTGAAGTAATAAAACTAATGACTATTATAAACAGTAAGAATTGCCAATTCCTCTACAAGCTTTATGATAAATGCTTAGACAGAGTCAGCACTTAAAATATCTCTGTCAGGAACCCTCCCCAAACCCCTGACCATGGTTTCATGCTTTGGCACTCCTCAGAGAGGTGTCAGGGTAGGTTCAGACACTAGATCTAAAAATGCCAACCCAAATCCAAGCACTTAGCTAAAAGTTATCTATTGAGTGGAAAATCTAAAATTTTCAGACATCTACATGTCTTCAAACCCAGCTATCCAACTCAAGTAGCTATATGGGGCTGATAGATCTTCAGACATACCATATATTAGTAGTCATAGCAATATAAAATTGCATAAAACTTTTGGCAGAGACTATAAATAGTCAAAATAAGAGTCATAGATCAATTCATAGATCACATGACCCTATCTCTTAAGCTTGTAAGTTATAAACAATAAGGATTGCCAATTCCTCTACAAGCTTTATGATAAATGCTTAGCCAGAGCCAGCACTTAAAATATCTCTGTCAGGAACCCTCCCCAAATCCCTGACCATAATTTTGTGCTTTGCACTCCTCAGAGAGGTGTCAGGGTAGGTTCAGACACTAGATCTAAAAATGCCAACCCAAAGCTAAAAGTTACCTATTGAGTGGAAAAATCTGAAATTTTCCTGACAGAGATATTTTAAGTGCTGGCTCTGGCTAAGCATTTATCATAAAGCTTGTAGAGGAATTGACAATCCTTACTGTTTATAACTTACAAGCTTAAGAGATAGGGTCATGTGATCTATGAATTGATCTATGACTCTTATTTTGACTATTTATAGTCTCTGCCAAAAGTTTTATGCAATTTTATATTGCTATGACTACTAATATATGGTATGTCTGAAGATCTATCAGCCCCATATAGCTACTTGAGTTGGATAGCTGGGTTTGAAGACATGTAGATGTCTGAAAATTTTAGATTTTCCACTCAATAGATAACTTTTAACTAAGTGCTTGGCTTTGGGTTGGCATTTTTAGATCTAGTGTCTGAACCTACCCTGACACCTCTCTGAGGAGTGCCAAAGCATGAAACCATGGTCAGGGGTTTGGGGAGGGGTTCCTGACAGAGATATTTTAAGTGCTGGCTCTGGCTAAGCATTTACCATAAAGCTTGTAGAGGAATTGGCAATCCTTACTGTTTATAACTTACAAGCTTAAGATATAGGGTCATGTGATCTATGACTCTTATTTTGACTAATGACTATTATATTTCATAATAGTCTATTATAAATAATTATAGTTTTTCAACATAATTAGGACTAATAACAAAATGGGTCACAAGCCAGAAGCTAATTAAAATAATCTGTAATATTCAGACTGCTCTCTATAACAAAAGGAATGTGAGATTGCAAATAAAACTACTTTACATTACTTACTAAGACTTGTATGGAACATGTAGTACAGGTTTGAAACTAGTACTTGTTTAAGAGGAAAATATTAATGCACAGAAATCAAATTACACAAAATAAAATAAAAATTTGTAACACATGTATATATAAAAACAAAAAACAAATCTAAGACAATAAAATCATTTAAATTGTAGAACGTAAGGTATCTTAATAAAAGATAAATGCTAGTGCATTAGGCTTGGTGGGTGTGGTCCGTTGATCTGGATTCACCGATGGTAGGCTTGGGTGAATCGGTTAGTGGTTTTTTGTAGTTGGTTCTTATGACATTATAGGCAGTTAATGAGGACACAGGGAGCATGAACCTGTCCTGATGAAAAGCTTAACAAATCACGATATGAGAAAACATCTTTGTGGTAAGTTTAGTGTTCATTCTTAGTGAATAATAATTGCAGGATCAGCCTTCTTTCAGAATATACAGGAATCATTCTTCTCTCAGAGTTTTTGCAGGAATAGTTTGTGTAAGTATCTCTCAGAGTTGGTGCAACTATATCAGAGTTGGTATATGTATCTCTCAGAGTTTGTGCAACTATATCAGAGTTAGAATAAGTATAATACAATAGTCTGATTAAGCCTTTATAGCTGAATCTCTTATATCTGAACCAATTACAAAACATTTCTTAATTAAAATTTACAAAATTCTTCATCTAGCTAACAATAGCTATCTAATTAAAGAAAATAAATTGCCTTTTACAGATCTAGGGATTAACAAAAGAAAAATTATTTTCTTTTATTTCTTTTTAATTAATTATTGTTATCAATCTAAATCCTAAATCTGAAAAGCAATTTATTTATACAATTTACTTTTACATAAATTAAAAACAAAAGTAATCTTAGTCTTTTTTTTTTTAAAGTAAAAACTAAATATAGCTGTGGTATTAAAATATAATTCCCACGTACATACATATATATTTGTACAAACATAAAAAACAACACCAAAACTTTTAAACAAGTTTTACAAACAACCGAACTTATAAAAATTTATTTTCTTCAGCCTATAAAACTTCAACTTTGTAATGGTGTTTTAAGCATCAATTACAATATATATCGACATAAAGTGTAATTTATGTTGTATAGGTAATTTTACTTAGTTGTATGTATTTTTTTATTTGTTGAGAGAGAATGGAATAATAGATTTATCATATATAATGAGAACTTATTTAATGTAACTAGGTATTTATCAATATCATTTTAAAGAATAGAATTTTTAAAGATAATATGACTAATTGTGGTAATTTTTTTTATCAGTATATAATTGTGTAGTAGTATTTCTTTCTACATCAATACACCCAGATTTAATATAATAATTTAAATGTTTGTTTAACAGAAATATGTCATAATTTATATATAGGTTGATTTATTGCAAAAAATCTTACTATATTATGCATGCATAAATATTGATAGAATATATTGAATATCTGGGTTGTACAAATATAATAGAATGACAACAAGCATTGTGTTATATATTTATTTCATAAAAGATCTTGTCAAGCATTAGTGGTCGTGAGGTCAGTGACAGCTGCTTTACAAACAGTTGTCTCAGGTTAGCGGGTTTGCTTCCTGGCTGATGCTATGACACATGAGAAAAAAAAGACCTGTCTTTTCTATGTTAAATGTTTATGTGGGTGAATGAAAGAAATTTTTTCTATATATAATCACACCTTTTTACTAATAATTATCATTTTATTATTATTACAATTTTTGAATTAAATAATTTATTATCCAGCATAATAGCAATCAATAAAGCAAGTTTGTATTGATATTAAATGTTATAAGATGGTAGTTAAATAAGTAAAGATGGTAGAGAGTATTAGAGTAATTGAGGGGATAGTATGAAGGTATAAAATGAAGTAAGTAGGGTATAAATGAGAGTGTAAAAAAGGGGGGAAAGAATGATTTTAGTTT
Organism: Epiperipatus broadwayi; assembly: GCA_028023455.1. Taxonomy (NCBI): domain Eukaryota; kingdom Metazoa; phylum Onychophora; class Udeonychophora; order Euonychophora; family Peripatidae; genus Epiperipatus; species Epiperipatus broadwayi. The sequence goes on along the minus strand of JAQFVV010012455.1, from coordinate 2,984,630 downwards.
ATTGTTTTTTGATTTTTAATATTTTGTTTTTTGATTTTTTAATTTTTATTTTTAAGTTTATTTTTTAATTTTAATTTTTTGATTTTGGGTTTTTGGTCTTATATATGTAATTAATTATGATAAAAATGATAATTTTTGGTATTAATTTTTAGATTAATGTTTTAATGGTTTTTAAGGGTTTTGTTTTTAATGGTTTGATGATAAAATTTGAATTGTTTTAATATATTTATTTGCTTGTAATCTTAAAAAATAATTTAAAATGATTTTAAATAAATTTTTATATTTTTATTATTAATTTTTTTATTATTTTTTATAGTTTAGTTTTTATGTTTTGGGTTTTTAAAAGATATGGGAAAATTTTGGTTGAAAGGTTTTGGACTGAGTTGTTTTTGTTTTATATTATTTTGTTTTATTATAATTTTATATGAGAATATGAAGAATAATAATTTTGATTGTATTGATATATTTGTCTAATTTTTTTATGTTGTAGATCTGATGAAGACTGCTAGTCAGTCGAAACTGTTATAATAAATAAAATTATTTGCTTAAAGTGTTAAAGGAGTGTTGATGAGTTTATAGTGAAGTCATATTAGCATGACATTGCTTTTAAAAGGTTGTATTTACAAATATGTAATATATAGAGTGTACCAATAGCTCAAAGAAGCTCTTAATTGATAAGTGCCGTAAGAGAAAATATTTAAAATTTCTATCCCCAGACCAATTAGTTTTGAGCTTATGGTTCACCTCAGTGAGGAGCCAGAACATTCAGATACTAGATCTAAAATATCAACTCAAAAAAAGCACTTATTTAATATGTAATATTTAAATAGAAACTCTGAAATTTTTGGACATGAAAATATTTTAATTCCAGCTATCTAACAAATAGATAGCTATATGGGATTGAACTAAATTCAGATCTACTGTATATTAATAGCCTTATCATTGCCAAGGCCTTAAAGATAAAACTATAGTAATCAATAAAGCAAGTCATATATAGTATGACATTGCGTTTATAAGCTTGTATTTACAAATATATAATATAAGGAGCTTACCAATAGCTCAAACAAGCTCTTAATTGATAAGTGCAGTAAGAGAAAATATTTAAAATCTCTATCTGGAATGTGCAATCTCTATATTATATATTTGTAAAGACAAGCTTATAAAAGAAATCTCATGCTATATATGACTTGCTTTATTAATTACTATAATTTTAACTTTAAGGCCTTGACAATGACAAGGCTATTAATATATGGTAGATCTGAATTTAGTTCAGTCCCATATAGCTATTTAGCTGGAGTTAAAGACATTTTCATATCGGAAAATTTCAGAGTTTCTATTTAAATATTAAGTATTAAATAAGTGCTGATTTTGAGTTGATATTTTAGATCTAGTGTCTGAATGTTCTAGATCCCTACTGAGGTGAGCCATAAGCTCGAAACCAATTGATCTGGGGATAGGAACGTTCCGAATAGAGATTTTAAATATTTTCTCTTACTGCACTTATCAATTAAGAGTTTATTTGAGCTATTGATACACTCTCTATATTGCATATTTATAAATACAAGCTTATAAAAGCAATGTCATGCTATATATGATTGCTTTATTGATTACTATAACTTTACCTTTAAGGCATTGGCAAAGACAAGGCTATAATATATGATAGATCTGAATTTAGTTCAGTCCCATTTAGCTATTCAAATTAGATAGCTGAAGTTAAAGACATTTTCCTGTCTGAAAATATCCAGCATAATATAACGCTTTCAAATTATGAGTTTGATGGTTTAAAATAAATAAGTTATGCAGAAGTTAAAGTTACTATGTCGAAAGTATTTAAGTTTTTGAAATATAAAAATTTCTTTGACTACTATTTAATTATATTTATAGATGTATTTTTGCCTAATGTATTTTTTGAATAATAAATTGACTTTAAATTTTTGACTATTTTTGCTCTAATAATGAATTGAATTTTGTTTTAGATTTTTTTCTGAATTAGTTACAAGTATATGAGGAGATATTATATATTATAACTAACTTAAACAAAGTGTATTTTTATATGTATTTGATAGTTTATGTTTGCTACAAGTAATATTAAGCACAGAATTTATTAAATTGTTAGATTAAATGTAGTAACACATTAAACATGGCTTTTCCAACTCAATAATAATAATAATAATAATAATAATAATAATAATAATAATAATAATAATAATAATGTTGTTGTTGTTGTTATTATTAATAATAATAATAATAATAATAATAATAATAATAATAATAATAATAATAATAATAATAATACTCAATAATAATAATAATAATAATAATAATAATAATAATAATAATAATAATAATAATAATGTTGTTGTTGTTGTTATTATTATTATTATTATTATTATTATTATTATTATTATTATTATGATGATGATGATGATGATGATGATGATGATGATGTTTCAAAAGGTCTTTATTGTCTCAAAAGAATTACAAATTTTGCATTTACATAGTTCGTCTACATATAATATCCTGGATTGTCCATTAACATTTGAACCCCATTAGCAAATCAATCACTTATAACAGAATGAAAAAAAATGTTGTCAAATTGTCCTTGTTGCTAATTTGACATGCATATCCTTCTAAGTTTCTTTATAATATTTAATTTTCCCAATTTACAATGTTCGAACTCTCAAGTGTATTCTATTCCTAAAATTCACTGATGTTGCAAGATTTCAGGTTTTCAAAAAAAAACACACTATACCAGTTCCTAAGAGTTTTATCATGTTTGTCACTATAACATAGATCTAATCTTAAGTAATGACTGGGTTGCTGCATAAATGTCAGGTCTGGCCAGTGTCTTATCCCTTTTCTGTATCATTTCAAGTTTATTTGAAAAAGTAACTGGATGCCTCCTGGAATTGTTACCAATTAGGAAAGTGCATCTAGTACACCAGTATGCATATAGCACAAAGGTTGCTGCCCTGACACTTGGTGTTAATCCCTCTCTAAATGCAGAAATTAATTGATGCATTGTTACATTAGACTTCCTGTAATTGCTAGTTATGAGATTTCTTATCTGCCTAAGTCCCTCACAGTGATATAGCAGATGTGATAGGGTTTCCTCAGCTCAATGGCATAACCCACAAAAGGGATCAATTGACATATACAGTCTTTTATGGCAAAGAAAATATGTAGTAGGTAATACAGATAAGTTAAATTTTATTAGAAAATTGAAAAACTTTGCTTCTAAGACCCATCGTTTATACCTTTTAACCAGTTGTTTATTGTTAATTCCCAGTATTGGTTCCAAAGCAATTGTGTTATTATCTTCATGTATTAGTTCATAAATTTCCCAGTATTTGTACTTATTAATAAATTGCTCTGGGATTTTTGATTCTGTTTTACAAAGATATATTAATTGTTCAAAATATGATAATTTTTTTGGTGGTGGTTTATCAGTTGGAATGACCTCTATGAGCTGCTTAATTTTTGGAAATTGTTTAACAATATCAATTATATTGTTCCTCATTCTCTGTTTGTCAAAAATACCAATATCATGTAACCCCAAACCATTTTTATTCAGTGGCTGACATAGTTTTGCCATTGATATTGCCACGACTTTCCTTGACCATAGTAGCTGATTGCAAATGGTCTTAATTTTGGAGATAAAAGCTTTTGAGAAAGCAACCACCAGCATAAAGTAAACTATCTTAGTCATCATCAAACTATTAATTAATTGAATCTTAGAATATACTGACATATAGGTATTGGCTAGAGAGTCTGCTATTTTCTGTATTTCATTTTTCAATTTGTTCTGCAAATGACATCTCATTCCAGTAGTCCCTAGATGGAATGGAAATCCAAGGAATGAGCCTGGCTTTGCCTGGAAAATGGATGTACATGGCCTTCCCATGAATATTGTCCATGCTGCTGTTTTTTCTGGATTGAAACTTAGTTTAAATTCATTTGAGTATTCTTCTAAAATCATCTGTAGTTTTGGTATCTGCCTTTTTGATTTCAGAAAAACTGTAATATCATCCATGTATGCAATGCAGGTCAATTTTTGACCTGTTCCTGGGATCTCCATCCCTCAAATGCCTGTTATAATCAGACAAGAAGGAGATTTATATATAAAATAAATGAGATGGTACTAAGTGGGGACCCTTGTGAAAGTGAATTAGTTGGTGTGAAAGCTGGTGAATTTCTGCCATTTAGAGTAATGTGAAGCTCACGATTTAAGAGTAAATTTGTTATAACATATATATGTGATTTTGGCATTTCAGTATCATTCAATAATCTCAACAGTATAGATATATCAACATTGTCAAAAGCCGAAGCAATATCCAGCTGTACAACAATCGGGCCATATCTTTTCTTTTCTCTAACTGATGTCAAAATAGCCTTAAATAACATAGCAGCTTGTGTGGTAGATGAATGTTTTTTAGCAAATTGAGCTGGTAAAATCATCGGTAAAATAAATGGTTCTATTTTATCTTTAATTACTTTCTCTAAAATCTTTATGGGCAATGGACCCATTGATATTGGCCTTATCTCTGATAACAAAGAAATGGGCTTCTTTTTTTTATTAAATGCACCATCGCGATTGTATTAACTCCCCCCATTGTTATTATTCCCTGCGATAAATAATTTGCCAGCTGACACAGGCACTTGCTAGTCAGCTTATCTAGGTGTTTTAATATGAACAGTGGAATTCCAGGGCTTCCTGGGCGACAGTTGTTGTGCATTTTATTCATTTTCATTATAAAATTATCTATAGTATATGGTGATTCAGTCTCTGCCATTTCAAATACATTTGGCTGGTATTGTATCAATTTTCCTGGTCCCAGCTTATCTTTAAAATAGTTAAGAATTAGTAAGATCATATTATTTCCAGTAAATGTTTCATTGTTTATTTTAATTGCTAATGGCACTTTGATTTCAGGTCCCCTCCTTAATGCCTATCTAATATATTGCCGAGTCCATGTGTGTTGATGCATTAGGCATATTCTACTTTTTTTATTTTTTAAATAGCTCTTCAGTGTTTCACATGCTTTGTTATAAGCATTTGTTAATATATGTATACGTTTCTGTGTGTGTTGATTAGGGGTTATGGCCACAATACATTTATGAATTTGTTCTGCAAGCTTCAACAACCCTGAGGTAGGTGGCTGATTTTTCGCTATATGATTAATGTTAAATGACAAGATATTAATGTAAGCTAAATATTGCTATATTGGGTTAAAGGTCATTGAAAGAATCTTATTCCACATAATATAAGTCTCTGAAAAAATAAATTCGGGTGTTAAGGTTGGAATCAACATTCTTATTGTTCTAGTTAATTGCAGTCTAGAGACTTGTATATTAGTGACGTCAATTGATATGAACTGAGCTGAGTGATCAGAAATTACTGATGAGATTAACTTCATGCTTATTAGATGATGAAATACTGGAGAGTAAAAACAAAGATCAATTAATGTTGAAAATCGGCCATTATGAAATAAAACAGCATCTTCAGGTAAGAAACCCCTTACACTCATCAATGGAATTGATAATTTATGTATCCACTTATTTACAAACTCATCATATGTTACATTGCAGTCTCCAATCAAAATTGTTGGATTAGCTGTAGATCCCAGTGTTGAATTAATTGTGGCAATTATTGTATTTATTTTATATTTTTGCAATGGCATATTAACAAAGATTACATTTATTTTAATTATTTTGTGACATAAAGTAATGATTAATAGATTTGCATCAATGTTTATGATTTGAAAATTGGTGAATTGGCAAGCAGTAGCTATCAAAAGACCTGTCCTGGCTGATGGAGAGGTAGAGTCTCTTGAACATGCAACAAAGCCCTCACTATTTAGAAATTTTTCTGGATCAATTTGTGACCCTGCATAAATTTTGGTTTCAAGCAGTCTCATTATATGAGGTTTTGTTTCCTTGATCCATTGTTTTAACTTAAATATTTTTTTCTATTGAATTCAAACCCCGTACATTAAAAGAAGCAATTTTAATTTTTATTTATAAAGATTTACTTTTTACTTTGAATTTACTTTATCTTTAATTATTCTTATTTTAGGCTGTCTATCAATTGTAAATCTTGGGCATCTTCAAACTCACTTTCAGTTTCAACATCAGTATATCTGTCCATTCGATACCGTTCTCCTGTGTCATCAAACATAAGCTCTCCTAATTTTAGCCTTTTTCCTGTTTTCCTGTTTTTTAAGGGTCTTCCTGGCTTTCTCTTCTGTTCACTATTAACCTGAGTAACTTGCTTCATATTTGGCATTATTGTCTGAGCAATCTCAGTATTCGTATTGTTCCTAGTTCTTTGTTTTTTAGATAATTCCAGCTCTTCATCCAAATTCATATTCTTTTCATAATATTGCTTCCCATCAACATTTTTTTTCAATGTGTGTTTGTCTATATTTTTTTCTAAAGCTTTAACCACATGCATTTGTATATCATTTCCTTTTTTCTTTTTACTTTTGTATTATTTATCTTAAGGCACACTTTTTCCTCCAACCTTAATGAAGAATCTAGAATCTCCCCAATATTACTATCATCATTATTTACATTTACAGTTTCATTTTCTTGCTTATCTGTATTCATATGTGTTTGTATAGATTTTTTTTCCTTTTCACTTCCCTGAGTTCCCACATCTGATGTCAGTATTTGCTTTCCATCTCTTTGTTTATAGCTTGTTTTTTTTCTAGTCTTTCTTCTGATAAATCAAATCCTTTGTTATTCCCATTTTTTGGACAGTCTATAATCTAATGGCTTCTTTCTCCACAGTCAAAACATTGTGGTCTTAACCCTTTAATGTTTGAGTATAATACTGCTCCCTGATCCATAATTTGCCTTGAAATTTCTTCTGGTTTAATATGCTGGTGCAGCTTTATCTTAAAATGATAACTGTTGGTGTATATAAGTGTGGGTGTATCAATGCACAAAATTTGCTTAATGTATATTGCATGCCCAAATGGTTGGACCATACTTTTGAAACATGAATGCTAAACCCAAAATACGCATTTTTAATGATTCCTGAGCAATAATTTTGCAGATTTTCATCAACAACAATCATTACGTATCCACCAATTGTTTTTATTTATGATTTAAATCTCATTTTTTGATTTTCATTGAAAAATTGTATAGCTATATATCGCGAGTTTGAATGTTCACCTATTTCTGAGATTGAATCCCATAAGTTTTCTTCTGTTAGTTTTTGATGTAATAACTCTTTGTGAAATTTATATAACGTTAGATTTCTATCTGTAATTGCGAGCACTAATGATTTATTAGAAAAGAATTTTTTAAAAGATTCATATAACTTGTTTGGTATTGTGTTATTAAACTGGATGTTGATTTTTTGAATTTCTTCTTCTGTCCAATTATCTTCAGTTTGTTCTGCTAAATGATTAGGTATCTCATCTTCATTTTCTAAACTTAGTTCAAAAATGTCTAATGAATTGGCTCTCCTAAATCTGCCTATTTGTCCTTCCCCTCCGTTTTTTTTGTTCTCTTGCTGTATAATATTTTCTAATATTGCTTTCTGTGGTTTCATTGCAGCAATATTTGCATAAGATTTTTTTCCCTTACTGGCTTCTGCAACTGATTTGACATCTGTATTGTTATATCTTTTACTAACAACACAATTGTTATCTGCAGACGCCATTTCAACTAGATGACTAGATTTTCTTAAGACAAAATAATAAAAAACTTACTTTGTTAACAGCGACTTTTCTTATAATCCGGAAATCGATTATAATTTTCAAAATTATAAGATTTTTAAACTAATAATTAGATTATGTTTGCCTTTAACTCTTTGCCCGCCTCTTATGAGGCTCCTCGTCGACATCTGACATCACTCTAACTCAGCCAGTTTTTATACGAAAATATTCGTTAAACACGTATTGAATTCGTTTTTAAAAGTTCTGTAAGATGGTGCCATCTTCTGATTTATTTTACAAGTAAAAAATAGAAAAAAAACGCATTTAAACCTAAACAAAGAAGGAACATTATTTGTGATTGGTTCTTAGCATGCTCTCAGCCGAAAAAGACATTCTGATTGGCTGGAAAGAACAAAGAAACTGCCTGATCAAAGAAAATAAAGAAAAACGCTGAGATTTTCATTTTGAATACGATTTAATATTATTATAAAAGAATATTTTGAGAAATTAAAATTATTTTCAGAGAGAATAATAAAAAAACAAAATTATTTTCGAAAAATATTGAAGATTTAAGTAAAAATATTGAAGATGTAGTAAAAAGAAATATTTACTTTTCTATAACGTAAAAGTCAATCTTTTTGTTTATATTATAGCTCTTATGTTGCCGATATTGAATATTTTAGAATAAATGAATAGCAATTTATTTTTGAAAGAACTTTCATTCTCTTCATAACCTGAAAAATTAATAATATACTTTTTATAAACGTATCTGAGTTGAATTTAATATTATAGGTGAATATGTTTTAACAATAGGCTTTGTCTTCAGTTTGTGAGTTGGCCAATTAAAAGATTTGATTTTTATCTGATACAACCAATAATAAAATTAGCGGTTAAAAGGTTAATGAAGTACATTCTAGAGCTTTTGTTAGTTTGTTCCTACTTTATTATTACTATTATTATTATTATTATTATTATTATTATTATTATTATTATTATTATTATTATTATTATTATTATTATTATTATTATTATTATTATTATTATTATTATTATTATTATTATTATTATTATTATTATTATTATTATTATTATTATTATTATTATTATTATTATTATTATTATTATTATTATTATTATTATTATTATTATTATTATTATTATTCAGGGATTTGATAAAGTTAGACTTTTATATAAGCTTAACATTTTAAGAGTTAGTCCTCATTTAATTGAGTGGTTTAACAATTATTTGAGGCAGCATAAATCTTATATGTATATGGGTAGAACGAATTCTCATATTTTTAATAATATGGTAGGTATTCCTCAGGGTGGAATATTAACACATTTACTTTTTAATTTTTTATGAGTGATGTTGATCAAAACATAAAAAAATAATATGATATTTACTTATGCTAATAATTGTAAGTTATTCAAAAGAATTATTTCTTATAATGATCACATTGACTTTCAAAAAGATATAGATTGTTTTAAGGTTTGGTGTAGGTATAACAATATGGAAATTAATATTAATAAAACATGCATTTGTTATCTATACTAATGAAATTGAAAAATCTGTTTATCAATATAAAGAGATTGTATCTGATTTAGGAATTATATTTTGTAGTAATTTTACTTTTAATGCACATATTAAGTATATTATTAATAAAGCATACAAAAGATGGGCTGTATTTTGAGATATGGAAGAGATTTATTTCCATAAAATATAAGTTATTTTTTCTCTTATAACACATTTAGAATATGATTTTTTTATATGGAATTTGAATTTTATTAATTTTCAGTCTATAATATGTAATGCTGAAAAAAGATTCAATAAATTAATAATATAAGAATCCATAGAAATAGGGGTCTTCGCAGCTATTAGACTATCAGTTTTTCTCATCTATGCTCTCTGGTTGCTCCGATGTGCCATCATCCTTGACCAGAGAGTACATTCAGTCAATCAAAAGCTCCTAGACCTAATTCCCACTCTCAAAACCTGAGATACCAAACTAGCCACATCTCCACTCCTCACAGACACCTGGGCAATCCTCCAACTCCCACTCTCTCAGCCTCTGTCATAGGACTCAATCACGAAGACATGCATTTCTGACTGGCCTGGACTACATACCATTTCCCCTCTCCACTTCCCATTCCCTTTTTACATGTATCCTTTCCCTCTTACCATGTTGCTTCTGAAATTTCATTTATTTTACTGTATCTGTTTTTTTTTTTTTGATGAATAAACATTTCATCACTGAAAAGAAAAAAAAATAATAATAGGAGAAAGTCAAAATGTTAAAACAGTATTGAAAGAAAAAAAAATGTTGAAAGATATGATATTATTGGAAAAGTTAATTTATGGGAAAATTGATGTCAATGACTATATATCAAAAATAGAATTGAAAGTACCTAGTTGTCTGTTAAAAGAAATGCACACTTTCAAGGTTAATAAATATAAAAATACTTTTTTCAGCCAGTCAGTTATTGATAGATTGTAAAGTGTATATAATCTAAATTTTAATAATATTGACATTTTTTGTGATCAGTTTATTATAAATGTTAGGCAAGAACTAAATTTATAACTGAAAACATATATGTTGTAACGATATACATATGCCATTATATTATTCTAAAATAAAAATAAATAGGAAAAGATTGTAAATAAAAATTGATTTATTAAAAACATAAAAACGGAAAATTAAAATACTTATTTAACATATATATTATCTCACAGATAAAAAAACTTAAAAAAAAAAGTATTTAAAAGTAAGAAATGTAAAAAAAAGAAAAATAAAGATTTGTAGATTAATTAATATAAAAGATAATAGAAAAATATTGTGATATATAAAATTTTGAATTAGAATAGTTGAGAAAGGCAAAAAGTAAAAGTCAGATATAGTAGCATAATGAAATAAAATAAACAAGTATGGAAGGAGAAATAAACAAACAAATATAAATAAATAAAAGAGGGACAACCATGCTTATAACGAGTATAATTTATAAAGATAGTTTAAATTTTTTTGTGTGTTTCATTACATTCAAGGTATAATATATATATATATATTTCAAATACCTACAAAATGTCACAGCAAGGGGAAAAGGAAAGAAGCTACAGTAAGTATCTAATATTCCCCGACCGACCGTTATAATGTTTATATAATCTTATATATATATATAATTTCTATTTGCTTATTGATTTTCATTTTATTTTTTGTTAACTGTATATTTCTGTTGAAGTGTAAATGTTGAAATGCATATAATAAATTGATATTGAATAATTATTATTATTATTATTATTATTATTATTATTATTATTATTATTATTATTATTATTATTATTATTATTATTATTATTATTATTATTATTATTATTATTATTATTATTATTATTATTATTATTATTATTATTATTATTATTATTATTATTATTATTATTAGTAGTAGTAGTAGTAGTAGTAGTAGTAGTAGTAGTAATAGTAGTAGTAGTAGTAATAGTAGTAGAAGAGATGATAATAGATGGACAATTGAAATCTTAAACTGGATTCCAAGAGATTGTAAAAGACTCAGAAAGAGACCACATGTGAGATGGATGCATGAATTAAGAAATGTTCAGGGGTGATGTGAAAAAGAGAAGCTAGAGATCAGAGAAGATGAATTGAACTTGGAGAGACCATCCTGCAGTGGATTAACAAACAATTACAATGGTTTTTTATTTATTTTTTTATATGGTAATAAATTTAACTTGGCACCATATTGAATATTATATTAAAGAAAATGATTCACCATTGAGGATCAATGATAATTAGTGAATAAAATATTTAGACTAAAAGATTAATTATCAGAGGTATTAAGCACATGTAAATACCCAAGCAATTTGTTAATAAATGCTATACAATTGCTGTATTCGATTTTACAATAAAATTTAACAATTTTCTCGTGTTTGTTTGCTAGAAATGGTATCAAAATGTAATTGAAATCACAAATGTATTAAATGTGAATACACTAAATAAAATATTTTAGCGGATTTTATGTACATTTCAAAATTTATTTTTAGCATGCTTCATATATATTGTGATAAATTTTGTTTTGCTATGTAATAATGAAATTTATAGATTTTTTGTGTGATAAGATTTCATTGCTCAACTGTGAATATACTTCTCCCTTTCATGTGTCAAAGCATCAGCCGGGAAGCAAACCCACAAACCCAGGACAACTGCTTGTAAAGCCACTGTGCTGACCACTCGACCACCAATGCTTGACCACTGTGAATATACTTAAGTAAAAATAAAGCAAGTAACAAAAATTAACTTTTTCTAACTTAATGTTCATTTTCTAATGTATTTTTGGAGTACTTTAATATACAAGCAAATGTTTTTGATTACTTAACGGTAAACATTATTTTTTTTGTTGATGAAAATATTCTCATTTATCAAGATGACTTTTAAATTTCATTATAAATTAATTACAATAATATTAAAGAGAAATTAAGTAAGCAAACTATAGTTTAGCCAATGCAATGTGGTCTAATTTCTTTAAAGTATATAATACTTATATAAGGCTAAAACCTTAGTACATGCGCCTTGAGTGCTTAATTAGCAAGAGAGACCTCTACAAATCATCGCGCTTAATAAGAATTAATATTTAAAGTATATAATAAACAAAACATTAAAAAAAGGAAAGTGGCGAGTAAATAGAAAATATTTATATTTATGACAAAAGATATTGCTTCAGATGATTAGCAATTTTATTGCTTCAGATGATTAGCAATTTTATTTTTACAAGAATATTAAATGAAAAGTAGATATAAATGGTATTTTAATTAGTACAACATATATTTTTTCCAGTTTATTTTGATGCAGTTTATTTCTTTTAAAACATGAAATAAATAAAACTTACTTTTTAAATTCTTATTATGAATCTTGCTATTTTTAATATAAGTTGTATCGTTTTTTAAATGACGTCAGCACTTTATTATGTCACTGATAAACATTGGTCACTCCACTGTCTTTGCAAATAATCATATAGTGATATATTATATGATTATTTTTTAAAAATAATTTATGCTGGATTCGAACTCAGACTTTCACACGAACCACTACTCTCAGTGCCATCTCACATTGCTGACCCACCTGATCACACACATGTTGAAAAGATAAATAACCACCAATATACGTATTTCAACACACATGTTGAAAAGATAAATAATCACCAATATGGCTTAGCATGAAATACGTATATTGGTGATTATTTATCTTTTCGACTTGTGTGTTGAAATACGTATATTGGTGGTTATTTATCTTTTCAACATGTGTGTGATCAGGTGGGTCAGCAATGTGAGATGGCACTGAGAATAGTGGATCGTGTGAAAGTCTGTATTCGAATCCCGCATGTATTATATATATAATGGAGGTTTAAGCCTGTACAATGTATTAAATAATTTATGTAATTATTTTTTAAAATAGTGGGTATAAATCTATAACAATCAAAGCAGCATATCTTCACATAAAGTTTCATTATTTAATAATCTATATATGTTTAGGTAAAGCATCTCACTATTATGAAGCTACAAAGCCGTGTGGACAAAGTTATCAAGAGTCTTTAAATTTTTAAAACTGTCAGAGTTTTTGTTTATCACAAATAACAAATTATTTGAATAATATGTAAAAAAAATTAATTTGAAGTCGTACATATTAAAAAATAATTTCTTTACAATTAATTAATTCATTAATATACCACACATTTGCTAACGAAACGGATTAAAACCACATTTAAATAACTACCAGTTAATTAATAAACTTAATTGATCTTAGCTCTAAGTTTCAAATTTGTTTTTTTATTAACATTTTTTATTTTATTTTTTTTACTTGGCACAATATAGCCAGTGAGTTACAAAAAAAAACAACAAACTTATCTCTAAATCAGCTAACTAAACATTTTAAAAATACGTTTTAGTGAAAAAAACAAAACAAAACATATAGATGTTTAAAATTATGGGTGTTTTATAACAGAGGGTATATCTGAAAAAATCTTTGTGCAGAAAATAATGCAGCCAAATTAATGATTTTTTTTCTGAATATATATGCCAAGCATCAAAATTTACACACACACATATATATAATATCATTTTCAACTATCATCGATTCGCTGCAAAATGAAGATCTTTTCAAGTTCAATACATCTTCTTGAATTTCTAACCTCTCTTCTCCACATCTCACAACCACCCTTGTTTATTTCATTCATCCATCTCACCTGTTATCTCTTTCTAGATCTTTTACAATATTTTAAAATCCAGTTTAAGATTTCAACTGTCCATCTATTATCATCTCTTCTAGTAAGATATATATATATATATATTCACAACTAAATCATGTAAGACTATTACAATTTGTGAGATGGATTTAAATAAAAGTATTAAATTACTATTCTTAAGAAGATCACGAGTAGCAAACTACAATCAACAATGTTTAGTTTTTATCACATGGCCATAACACATCATAGTTTTTAATAGTTTATCACTAAAAGTTCAGAATCGGAAAAAAATTATAACATACATAATAACTGAAACACAGGCTTGTTATATACCTGTGGCTATATATATGTAATATAGGGTTTATGAGCACAGACTTTCACACCACCCACCTCTCTCCACTCTATCTAATAACACTGATACACCTAAACACATATATGCTGAAAAGATAAATAATCACCAATATACGTATTTCATGCTAAACCAGCAATCATCAGTTGGTCCAGACTATCATCTTTACACACATATATAGTATAAGTGCTCAGATATATATTAAGATAGACTATCCTCATAGTTTAATGGACAGACTTCAATCCACTCCATACTCCAACTCTTCAACCGTCCATCCAATTGAAAATCTGATGATGGAATGCTCAAAGGCCACCCTGAGGCCGAGATTATTGTCACACCCATGTTGACCTAAGGTCAATCTGAACCCCACATGTACAGGACATAATCCATTTAATACATATGCAAGGATGGGCAGACATCTCTATAATGTAATAACTGAAACACAGACTTGTTATATACCTGTGGCTATATATATGTAATATAGGGTTTATGAGCACAGACTTTCACACCACCCACCTCTCTCCACTCTATCTAATAACACTGATACACCTAAACACATATATGCTGAAAAGATAAATAATCACCAATATACGTATTTCATGCTAAACCAGCAATCATCAGTTGGTCCAGACTATCATCTTTACACACATATATAGTATAAGTGCTCAGATATATATTAAGATAGACTATCCTCATAGTTTAATGGACAGACTTCAATCCACTCCACACTCCAACTCTTCAACCGTCCATCCAATTGAAAATCTGATGATGGAATGCTCAAAGGCCACCCTGAGGCCGAGATTATTGTCACACCCATGTTGACCTAAGGTCAATCTGAACCCCACATGTACAGGACATAATCCATTTAATACATATGCAAGGATGGGCAGACATCTCTATAATGTAATAACTGAAACACAGACTTGTTATATACCTGTGGCTATATATATGTAATATAGGGTTTATGAGCACAGACTTTCACACCACCCACCTCTCTCCACTCTATCTAATAACACTGATACACCTAAACACATATATGCTGAAAAGATAAATAATCACCAATATACGTATTTCATGCTAAACCAGCAATCATCAGTTGGTCCAGATTATCATCTTTACACACATATATAGTATAAGTGCTCAGATATATATTAAGATAGACTATCCTCATAGTTTAATGGACAGGCTTCAATCCACTCCATACTCCAACTCTTCAACCATCCATCCAATTGAAAATCTGATGATGGAATGCTCAAAGGCCACCCTGAGGCCGAGATTATTGTCACACCCATGTTGACCTAAGGTCAATCTGAACCCCACATGTACAGGGCATAATCCATTTAATACATATGCAAGGATGGGCAGACATCTCTACAATGTAATAACTGAAACTAGTATAAGTGCTCAGATATATATTAAGATAGACTATCCTCATAGTTTAATGGACAGGCTTCAATCCACTCCATACTCCAACTCTTCAACCGTCCATCCAATTGAAAATCTGATGATGGAATGCTCAAAGGCCACCCTGAGGCCGAGATTATTGTCACACCCATGTTGACCTAAGGTCAATCTGAACCCCACATGTACAGGACATAATCCATTTAATACATATGCAAGGATGGGCAGACATCTCTACAATGTAATAACTGAAACACAGGCTTGTTATATACCTGTGGCTATATATATGTAATATAGGGTTTATGAGCACAGACTGCCCATCCTTGCATATGTATTAAATGGATTATGTCCTGTACATGTGGGGTTCAGATTGACCTTAGGTCAACATGGGTGTGACAATAATCTGGGCCTCAGGGTGGCCTTTGAGCATTCCATCATCAGATTTTCAATTGGATGGACGGTTGAAGAGTTGGAGTATGGAGTGGATTGAAGCCTGTCCATTAAACTATGAGGATAGTCTATCTTAAATATATATATATATATAAGCACTTATACTATATATGTGTGTAAAGATGATAGTCTGGACCAACTGATGATTGCTGGTTTAGCATGAAATATGTATATTGGTGATTATTTATCTTTTCAGCATATATGTGTTTAGGTGTATCAGTGTTATTAGATAGAGTGGAGAGAGGTGGGTGGTGTGAAAGTCTGTGCTCATAAACCTTATATTATAACATACATAGTAACTTCATATATATTAGGTGGGGATATTAATAAAAATAGAAATATAGAAAGATGAAAAAATGAATTATGTATAATGTTAGACATATGATGTTAAATATATAATGTTAAAGTAAAAGCATGTAGGTTAAATATATAATGTTAAAGTTAGAATAAAAAATGAATATGTTAAAAATAAAGAAAATTATTAGAATTAAAAGTGAATATAAAAAATAATAAATAAATAAAATATAAAATGGTAAAATATATTATATAGAGATGATAACAAAAAATTAATTATTAAAAATAATATAAATGTAAAAATAATTGAAGTATTTAAGGATATTTATATAAGTATATATATATAAAAGACATATTTTGTGGGTTCATCCATGTTAAAAAATTTAAATATTGATATACTGACATTTTAACTTGGTTACATAAGTCATCCACTGGGTGATAAAAGGTAGGAAGGCAGTTGTAGAAGCGCTACAATCACTGATTTGAAAAACACATTAATGTTCCACCAATAGCAAAAATGTTAAATTTAAGAATGTTTTTTTAAAAAATCTTTCCAAATAGGCGGCAGTTTGCATGTATCATCTCACTTATTGATACAATCTGGCCTTTTAAGTATCTCAATGGCTTTTCTAATTTTGCACTGGTATAGATTATCACATCTGGATATGATCCTGGTACTAGAAAAATCAATTTTATGACCTGAATCTATAGTATGGAGTGAGAGTGCTGATGATGATGAGTGTTGTTTAATTGCATTAGCATGCTCATCTCTCCTAACATTGATACGATGATTACTCATACCTATGCAAGAAGCTTTACAATTTTTACATGAGATTTGATAAATACCATGAGATTCAAGGGGGGTTGAATCCTTAGGCTTGGTTATTATATTGCTGATGTTTTGATGAGTAGAAAATGCTGTATCTATATTATAGCATTTTAATATACATCCAATACTATCTGTAGTTTTTTTTACATATGGAACACAAATCCTAATAGCTGATTTATCATCTTTTTGTTTTCTATTTCATCGATTTTGAGCTTGAAATAAGGCTTTTTTTTTATAAATTTATAATTATAACTATTTGCTAAAAAAACACTATTAATATGATTTATTTCTTTTTTCAGATGTGACTTATCTGAAAGATTAATTGCTCTATTTAAAAGAGTTTTAGCTACAGAAACTATCTGAGTTGTGTGATGATGAAAATGTAAATGTAAATATCTGTCCGTGTGTGTATTCTTTTTGTAAATCGAAAAAGATAAACTATTTGGTGTTCTGGTGACTAGAACACCAAGGAAAGGAGTTTTTCCATCAGACTCTGTCTCCATTGTAAATTTAATATGAGGATGTATATTATTTAAATGTAAGAAAAAATCATCTAATTTATTTTTTCCATGTTGCCATATGACAAAAGTGTCATCTATGTATCTGAGCCAAATGAGAGGTTTTAAAGATGATGATTCTAAAGCACGAGTTTTTATATTTTCCATGAATAAATCAGCTATTACTCCCGAGATAGATGAGCCCATAAGAGTACCAAAACTTGTCTGTAATGTTGTCCATTGAATACAAAATATGTGTTCAAGAGACAATGTTTAATCAAAGCAATAATATGGTCTGGTAAATAGCAATGTTGTGAGATTATATTTAAAGCTTCATCAATTGGAATGTTTGTTTAAACATTGTCTCTTGAAGACATATTTTGTATACAATGGACAGCATTACAGACAAGTTTTTGGTACTCCTATGGGCTCAGCTATCTCAGGAGTTATAGCTGATTTATTCATGGAAAATATAGAAACTCGTGCTTTAAAATCATTTTTAAAACCTCTCATTTGGCTCAAATACATAGATGACACTTTTGTCATATGGCAACATGGAAAAAATAAATTAGATGATTTTTTTCTTACAGTTAAATAACATGCATTCTTATATTAAATTTACAATGGAGTCAGAGTCTGATGGAAATCTCCCTTTTCTTGATCTTCTAGTCACTAGAACACCAAATAGTTTATCTTTTTTGATTTACAGAAATAATACACACACAGACAGATATTTGCATTTCCATTCTCATCATCACCAAACTCAGATAGTTTCTGTAGCCAAAACTTTTAAATAGATCAATTAACCTTTTAGATAATCACATCTGAAAGAAGAAATAAATCATATTAATAATCTTTTATTAGCAAATAGTTATAATTATATATAAAAAAAATCCTTATTTCAAGCCCAAAATGGACAAAATAGGAAACAAAAAGATGATAAATCAGCTATTAGGATTTGTGTTCCATATGTAAAAAAAACTACAGATAGTATTGGATGTATATTAAAATGCTATAATATAGATACAGCATTTTCTACTCATCAAAACATCAGCAATATAATAACCAAGTCTAAGGATTCAATCCCTCTTGAATCTCATGGTGTTTATCAAATCTCATGTAAAAATTGTAAAGCTTTTTATATAGGTATGAGTAATCATCACATCAGTGTTAGGAGAGATGAGCATGCTCATGCAAGTAAACAACACTCATCATCATCAGCACTCTCATGCCATACTATAGATTCGATCATAAAATTGATTTTTCTAGTACCAGGATCATATCCAGATGTGATAATCTCTACCAGTGCAAAATTAAGAGAAGCCATTGAGATACTTAAAAGGCCAGATTGTATCAATAAGCAAGATGATACATGCAAACTTACTTCTATTTGGAAAGATTTTTTTTAAAAAAACATTCTTAAATTTAATATTTTTGCTATTGGTGGAACTTTAACATTTTTTTCAAATCAGTGATTGTAGTACCTCTACAACTAACTGTCTTTCTACCTTTTACCACCTAGTGGATGACTTGTGTAACCAAGTCGAAACATTGGTAGATCAATATTTAAATTTTTAACATGGTTCAACCCTCAAAATATGTCTTTTATATATGCAACCCATAAAATCTTATCAACATATTTATGTATAAATATTCACGTATTTATGTTTATTATAAATCTGAAGAAGATTGCTGGAGCAATTGAAACCACAATAAGTGTATAATGCATTGTAAAAGAGTGAATAAAGAAAAATGATTGATATTAATATTGTAACTTAATATATATATTAAAAATTATGTTATAATTTTTTTACCATCATTGTTTACATTTAAAATATACAAAATTAAGTGTTTAATGGTATTAATATTTATTTTAACAATGTTAATAAACTTTACTAAAGGTAAATAAACATATTATAGGTGGTATAACTTTATAATTATTTACTCCGTGATTTCCTTTCATTTTAAAAATTTTATTAAATAAATATATACTTGTTCAATACATTATGTGGAATAAAAGGAGAGAAAAAAAAAATTGTTTTGATTTTAAAAAATGAAAGTGTTGCTATCTAAAGATTTATCTTGAAAATTGTTTTTATAAAAAGTATTACAATTTAGATCATTTATTTAAATAAAATTATAATTTTCTAAAAAATGTACTTGAAATTTTTTTTATTATACAGTTATATACATAACAAGATAACATCAGTTAAAATATCCAAATAAATAATTTATACCAAGAGTAAAATATAACAATTTTTAAACATACACATATAGAGTAAATATTAAGTAATAAAGCAAAACATGAATAAAATGTAAACAGAATTAGATTAATCTTTCTTAAACTGAAATAAGTGCAAACATTTACGTTAATTTCATTCAGAACACACGGAGAAGAGAATAGCTTCATTTATTCCTAAAGCGTTTAATGTTGTTAATGAGATTTTAATTTGAAAATGTTGTCACTTAAGAGTGACAATAATATTAAAGTCAGATGTAAATATGGTATTAACACTGTCAGAATGCAAATCTTTACCAATATCCAAAGCTTTAGGAATAGACAAAATATATTTTTAATATATTCTAGTATAATGAAATGTTAAGAGAGAAAATAGTCTATTTCCATTTACATTACAAAAGCACGCACACACACACACACACACTACACACAACCTCCCATACATATATTGATATTCTGACATATTAATACTAATATAAAAAATACTAAGTCAGAGTTTAAAAATATGTTTACTAAATTATTAGCACCAAGTATACTTGCATTGCTTTCACACCATAATCATGGTTATTCTGCCTGAAAAACACCCATTTTCTGCTGATTGGAATACCATTTGTTTTTTTGTTCATTACATATTCATTTTTGTAATGAACCATGCCACTTTGATTTTTCATTTTTGATCATTTTGCTCTTTACCCTTTAAATCTGACTCTAATACTACACAAGTCTTCATCAGCAAACAAAATTACTATCATCATCATCATCATCAATCATTATCAACCACTGCAAGATGATGGTCTCTCCAAGTTCAATCCAATTTCTCCAATCTTTAGCTTCTCTTATCCACCTAACCCCTGCACACTTACTTATTTCACCCATCCATCTCACATGTGGTTTCTTTCTGGGTCTTTTACAATCTCTTGGAATCCACTTTAAGATTTCAATTAACCATCTATTATCATCTCTTCTAGCAATATGTCCAGCCCAAAATCACTTCAATCTTCTAATTTTTTCAATGAGATCAGTAACACCCGTTTGTTCTCTTACCCATATATTGCATTTTTGATCTCTTCTTGTTACTCCCAACATGCATCTCTTCATACTTCTTTGAATGATCTGAAGTCTCTGTATTGCTCTTTTATTAAGTGTCCAATAGACACTTAATAGAACTACTGTACTTTCAAAGAAATAGCTAATATTTAACACACTTCTCAATACCAAAATGTTAGAATAAAAATAAGTTTTATACATTATAGTTAGAAAAATAAAACTAATAATTTATCTCCCAGAGTTGAATATTTTGTTTACTAAAGTTTTGAATAATTAAATTTATTGTTTTCATGCTTACAATCTTATGAATTCTAAATATAGTTATTAAAAAGTTTTGCAGAAAAAAAAAACACTATTGTTTACAGACATTTTAAATTTTATATTTGAAAGCCAAATTGAGAGGTTATGGTACTTATACATGTATTAAATTATGTATATATTTACTTTAAATATTGACTTATGTATCTAATTACAAAGATATATGAATCAAGTACATTTATAGTTGTAAAAAATATGCCATATTAAATTTATCCAGCTTAAAAATTGCAGATACTTTTTCTCATTATATATATATATCATTATCAATCATTATGATATATATATATATATATATATATATCATTATCAATCATTATCAATCCACTGCAGAATGAAGGGCTCTCCAAGTTAATTCATCTTCTCCGATCTTTAGCTTCTCTTCTCCACATCACCCCTGCACACTTTCTTATTTCATCCATCCATCTCACATGTGGTATCTTTCTGGGTCTTTTACAATCTCTTGGAATACAGTTTAAAATTTCAATTTTCCATCTAATATCATCTCTTCTAGCAATATGTCTAGCCCAACTCCACTTCAATCTTTCAATTTTTTCCATGAGGTCAGTAACACCTGGTTTTCTCTTACCTATACATTGCATTTTCGATCTCTTTTTGTTACTCCCAACATACACCTCTCCATACTTCTTTGAGTGGTCTGAAGTCTCTGTATTGCTCTTCTATTGAGTGTCCAAGTCCTCAGATCCATAAGTAAGAACTGGTAAATCACCTTTGTTAAAAACCTTCCTTTTCAAATACATAGGCATATTTTCTTTTAGTATCAAGTTATTTCTACCAAAAGCACTCCAACCAAGTTTAATTCTATGATTAATTTTCTCCATTATGTTTCCATCTGTATTAATAATCTGACCAAGGTATTTGTAACTGTTAACTTCTTCTAATTTATCATAATCAATCTTTATTTTCATATTTTGAGCAAATCGATTAAACATTACTTTAGATTTTTTAACATTTATCTTTAGTCCTACTTTCATCTGATAACTGCTGCAACATTTCCTGCAGCTCTGAAGCATTATTTGCAAAAACAGAATTATATATATATATATATATATATATATATATATATATATATATATATATATATATATATATATATATATATAATTCTACTTGATATATATTAAATACAGTAATATTCATATAGCTCAACATATTATGTTACAAGTACTGTCAACTATATTCCTTTTAGTCTTTGTCAACTATATAATAATATAATGTTGAATAATCAAAATGAAACATTATTTTATAACTCCCATAATTCTATTTAGTTCTCCCACAATTCTTTTAGTTTAATATTTGATGATTCATCAATACTTGACAATTTCTTGAAATTAATATAGATTCTTTTATTTTTCATTTATTGTGGTTATAATCAAATTTAAATTCGTATTTACAAGTTTTATTGTGATCAAATATAGCAGTTGCTAAAGGTCTATTTTTATATTTTCCTAATTGTTTATTTTTTTTGAACTCTTTTATATAAAAGCATATGTTCTTTTATTCTTTTTTTAATATACATCTAAACTCTCCAATGTATTGTACATCACAATATTAATTTATATATAAACCAATTGTGATTTGAACTTACATTTTTGGTTTTAGAGTTGTTAATTAATCTATTTGCATTATTTGTCAAGAAAAAAGCAAGTCGACACAAACCATTATAAATTTTTCTCATAAACTTAACTTGTTCACTTAATAAATGACATTGCAATCTAATTGATCTTGATATTATTTTTAGTTTTATTATATTATACAAATATAATACAACTAGATTAATTAACAACTCCCTAAAAGCAAAAATTTAAATTTGAATCAAAATTGTATTATATATAAATTAATACGTGAATGTAGCTTACAATACATTGTAGAGTCTAGATGTATATTAGAAAAAAAAACATATACTTTTATATAGAAGAGTTCAAAAAGATAAACAATTAGGAAAAGGTGAAAAATTTGATTATAGAAACATAAATGTTATACAAATTGAATGTTACCACAATAAACAAAAAATAAAAGTAGCTATATTAATTTTGAGAAATCGTCAAATATTAATGAATTGTCAATCATTAAACATTAAAATAACAGAATTGTCAGAGAACTGAATAGAATTATGGGAGTTATAAAATAATTATCATTTTGATTATTCAACATTATATCATTATATAGTTGAGAAAGACTAAAAGAAATACATTTGAAAGTACTTTTAACAGAATAAGTTGAATTATATGAATATTCCTGTATTTAATATATATCAAGTTGAAGGAATACAGACATCAATATATATATATATATATATATATATATATATATATATATATATATATATATATATATATATATTGTAAAAGATTGACAAATCCACCTTTATTTTAATAGTCATTTGTTGGTTTAAAAAATCTCTTTGATTTGATTTTTATATATTGAGTGTTATTATTATTTATGGTTGTTAGTTATAGTTATTGTTTGGATTTATTATTTTGTTTACTTATTAATGGTACATGGTTTTAATTGTTATTGTTATTGTTATTATTATTTTTAATGGTGAGATTTTAAATAGTAATAATGACATGTTCTAATTAATATATGTGTATATCAATATTATAAATAAAAAAACACATGGTAGTTGTTTTGTCGACATACACACCGCTGGATGGCGTGATTTATGTGCTAAAACACATAAAAATGCCATTTACGTGGCTGACATTTCACAGCCGTGTTTAAATGTAATACAACAATTCTGCTGTACTATACATTCCAGACCGCTTGGTCGCATCACAGTTAATTATTTCTTCCGAATCACACATGTCACATTTTTTAGGGTGTAATGTGAGGGGGTGTTAAATTCAAGTAATGAAATGTTATTATTTTTACTTTAATTTTTATTTTATATTTTTTTAAATCATGTAATTGAAGTATTTGATAATTAACGGACTGTTTAGACACTTCTGTAGTGAAATTTAATGCAAAAAATATTGGTGAAGGGTATGTTTGAATGTAGTCATAAGTAGTTAACATGTCAACTAGCATTTACACGAGAACCTCCATGAGAAAATGAAAAGTTATTTATCATAATTTTAATATTTGATGTTATATTTTATTAAAAATGAGTTTCAAAGTTAGTGTGTGTTATTTTTAAATTTTTCTAAAGTTGTTTTATCTTTAGAGCCCCCCAAAAAAATTAGTCAAAACTTTTATTTTTGACGATGTTATTTTTTAAAGAAATCGGCAAGTAAAAAAAAACGCTCTCTAAGTTTTAACTTTGTTTTTTAAAACTAAACTTTGTCAATGTTCTTTTTAATCGTTTATCATTTTGTTTATCTTACTTTAAACAAATTTTTATTACGCTAAACAAAGGTTACATTTTATAAAAGGACAATATTAATAAAAAAAAAGGTTATACAATTGGTTTTTAAAAGAGACTGATTGTTGGTAATAGTTTTTGTTATGTTAAATTTGTAGAAAACTGGAATACTTCCAAGTCTCCTCAATTATGAATTTTGAAGATAGTAGTTGATCTCTTGATTTTATCTTTTCCATAGATTACAAGAAGCATGAGTTATGATCTGGTTGAAGCTGGGTATACCTTAACTAACAATTCATGTACCAGATTGAATAAGTGATAAAAATTGAAAGTCTTATTATAGGAAATTGTTTTTTTTTTTAATACATTTCATTTGAGATTCTATTCCTGTAATAGGGTGGGGTGTGTGTGAAGCTTAATAAGTTTTATTTTTGTTAATGTTAAATTTATATAAAAAAAAAACCCGTTAATCCAAAAAAAAAGCTCACAAAGTTTAAAATTTGTTTGTGTTCATTATTTGTGTACCACCCTCCCCCCTCCCCCAAAAAAAAGCTTAATAACTTTGAACTTTTTAATAACTGTTTTTAAAAAAGTGGTAATCCAAAAAAACTTTGTTTTATTTATTGATGTCACCAAAGAAAGCTTAATAACTTTGAACATGTTGATAATTACCGTTTTTTTTAAAAACAACAATCGAATAAAACTTTGTATTATTTGTTTGTGTATCCAAAAAAAAAAAGCGGCATTCCAAAAAAAAAGCCTACTAGGTTTAAAGATCATTTGTGTGATTTATTTATTACATTTTCATTTATCATTGTCAAACTCCCTCCAGTCCAAATCCCAATGTCATCCATTTCTGCTAAATACTCTAATGATTATTACTAAACATGCTCGAAACTAGAGATTAACTCTAGCACAGATATATACTTACACTTTAAACCTCAATTAAATATTAATATATCTGATTTTTTGAATTTGCCACACACGAATTAGTCACCTTTCTCTATCCCATATGTAATATCTTTATAGATATAATAAACACCTCCATACTTGCCCATACTTTTTGATTCATTTGTATAACCTCCCCCCCCCCAAAAAAAAAAAAAGCTTAATAACTTTGAACTTATTGATAACTGTTTTTTAAAAAAGTGGTAATCCAAAAAAACTTTGGTTTATTTATTAATGTCACCAAAAATATATAAAAAAGGCCAACTAACTTTTGCATTTATTTATTTTATATTTATTAATTATTTGTTGAGTTTAATAAAAATAAATGTTTACAAAAAATGTAATAAAATTTGTGTTTTTTATTTATTTTGAAATAAAAAAAAAGTCAAAAACAAGTATTTCAAAATTCAAATTGAAAAAAAAAGGCCAAATTGAAAAAAAAAAGGCCTGGGAATGTTCATAATGTATATTTAAAAACAAAAAAAAAACAACGACATCCCGCAGCATGTATGTCAACAAAACAACTACCAAATATATAAATTGTTAGTTATAAAAAAGATTATTTTATTGTAAGTGATGATTAAAAAAATGCAATGTTGTTATTTATTATTTATCTATCTATTTTTTTTAAAGCTATCAAATAAATTTTCGATGTAATATTTTTTATGTGATTATTATTTTTTATTTCAAATATTATTTTTTAAAAACATATGTTAACAATTGTTGTCAAGACTGCATGTTCTGTGGCACATGAAAAAAAAGGACAACAACAGAGAAAAAATATTCATTATTAAATTATTATTAAAGAAACTGAAGAAGAAAAATTAGTTGTACTTTGTTTCTTCGGAATCGCCATTCTTCTGAATAATTGGATAATCTATTGTATGTAAACACATCAATAATGTTGGGGTGAATAATATATTATCGCAGTTTAAGGGTAAACTGCAATTTTCTTTTCTTTATCCTAGCAATTAAAAAAAAGCAATAACTCATCATATGAATTTCCATCATTTCTTAAGCTGAAATTTAAGATAGCTATCTGAAAATCTGCAATGGTGAATTTAATAATCATTTGGAAACAACTGGAATTAATCAAAATATTGGATTCAGCATTTCAATTTTTTTCTAAAGGAGAGAAATCTTAAAAAATAGATATTTTTATATATATATATATATATATATATATATATATATATATATATATATATATATATATATATATATATATATATATATGCGTTCAGGAACTGACAATTTTCATTAACATGATATTTTCTTCAAAATTTAACCTGGGATAAAATGCATTCAAGTAATAAGAAGAAAAAAGTAGAATACAAAACAAGTTGGACTTTTAATGGTAATAAATAATTTTATTGATTTAAATGATATGTTTATATAGATATTTTTGAGATCGATATATATATATATATATTAATTAGAAAAACGAAACATTTTTATAAGTATAATTCTGTTCTATTTAAGCGTCTTGTTTAAAAAAAAAAATTTTTATAACTGTCAAAATCAACACTAAGTATTTAAAATTCAAAAGTAAAGTGTGTAAGTTTAAATTGCATATGGGTTATTATAAACTTCTATAATAATTTTGATTTGTCTTTACAAATTTTACTATTAAAATTTTATTATTTATATAACTTAATTTTTTTAAATATTTTTTTAATTATTTGATAAATTGGATGTGCTCATAGGAATCATGGATCAAACTGATTTATTAACAGTTATTTAAAGTCATGAATAAGTATTCTTACCTGTCAGTTAGAAATCTTCATTATATTTTTTTTGAGTGTGTATACGTATATAAAACTAATGAATAAAATATTATGTGAAATAAGTCACATATTTATATAAGTGATAAGGTAGCATTAATTGGCCAAGTAGCCAAAAAATATTAGATTTATAGGCTTGAGTAAGCCTCTTTAGAGATAATAAACATAAGTATTTGGTGCTTGCAGTAGTAAACATGGTTCAAAAGTGGAAATAATATGTAAACCTTTTTATAATTTAGTGGAGTAAATTTTGATGATTTCTTTTGATTTAGTGATATTTAATCGATTAACCTAGGTTTGAGAGCATATCTATTATCTACTTTATTAATTTTACAATATTTTACCAATCAATTATTTATTTATTTATTTATTTATTTATTTATTTTCATTTTAACTTCATATAATAACTCTTAAGCAAAACATAAACAGCAATTCATATATTTATTGTATATAATATACCTTTATTTATTTGAATTTAATTTTTTTTAAAAAGTTGAATATTTGCAAAAAATATAAATATTGGGTTGTGTTTATACTAATGTATACTTATTGAGTACAAATATGTATTTGTCTATTTAATATATATACTTATTATAAGTATATAATTTTTTGTGTATGGTTTATATTTAAAAAAACATTTAAAATACAGATACTATTTAAAAATCAAACCATAATCTAGAAATCAAATATGTACCATTTGTTTTATAAGCAATGACTTTGTAGTTTATTAGGAAGGATTCTAATATTTTATTCTTATTTTTCTTTTAGTGCCAGAGTCATTATGAAGTTTATTAAATAATTCATAATTTCATGAATCAACATTTTGTATTTTAGTTATTATTTAATTTTAAAGTCACTTATACAAGTCAGTGTTAGTTGATATATTTAAATATACATAGGTTTACTTATTTAATGTGTATATTAGATTCAATAAAATTCCCTTTGTTTCTAGTATATATTTTGTTAGTTAGTCATATTAACCCTGAGAATAAATTATAATGATAGGTCTTATCATTGCTCTGTATAATTTTGATTTATTTCATATATAGCTAGTTGGAAGGGCAGATAATTAATTTGTTTAAATATAATTGGGATAATGTTATCCATTACATTTTGGTTCTTCAATGATTGAGATAATTTTATCTTTCTTCATTTAGATTGGATAATATATACATTATATTACATTTGGCACCCAACATGGGGCTTGGTTAATTGATGATTGTTGGTGGCAAATATTCTATTATATTTGTTTATCAACTAGGGCTCAAAAAGCAAACATATCAATGTTTTGTTTTCCATTATAAGTGACTTTTAAACATGAAGTTCAATTAGTGAATGTTTGTTGATGACAAATTGCACTATTACAATTTTAGTAAAATAATGTTTAAGGCACAAAAGTAAATAGTTAGTGAAGTTGAATTTTTTTATGTATATGAAATGGTATTAAGTTTTAAGTTCCAAAAAACTTATACATATTTTTTTTCTCTATTTTATCTGGACTTACTTATATAATGGTGAACTCAGTTGTGATGGGATAGAGATAGGTATCAATTTAATCATTTTATGCTTAACTACCATTATCTTGAGTGAGAAAGTTGTCTCACTATATTATTGAATTAGTTATTTTTAATGCATGTGAACATTTTATTATATTTTAAATATTTCAAAGTTATATTGTGATTTAATATGAAATTTTCACATTTTAATATTATATAAGTGTAGAATCCTCATTATAATTACACATAAATAAATGTTAGTTAGTGATATCAGTTGTTACTCTCTCTATCTATATTTTTTAGATGAATTTATTAATGTTATAGTGATAGATGAGACTTTTTATAAACCAAGAAGTTCATGAGTTCAAACAACTGAAATTCATATTATTGGATAGCTATGATGTATAATAAAATTAAAATGCTTGTACTTGCCTTAGTTGAGTAATTGCATGTTGGGATAATGGTGGGAGATTGTGGGCCCTTGATCTGTGGTAATCACTACATAGAAATATATATATCTTAGATTTTTTGTATGAGTATATAATATTGCATATATATAATAATAATGGATAGCAGTAGTGAAATGGCAGTTAGCGGTAATTTTGATTTAGGAGATTTTATGGAGAATTTTAAAGCAGATATAGAGGCTAGAATAAAAACCAACTCAGATGAACTTTCCCAGAAACTAGAGGCTAGGTTAAAAACTAATTCTGATGAACTTAGAGCTGAGTTAAAAACCAACTCTGAAGAACTTAGAGCTGTGATGAAAAGCAATTCTGAGAAACTAGAAACTTGATTAAAAACTAATTCTGATGAACTTAGAGCTGAGATAAAAACCACTCTGATGAATTTTCCAAGGAATTAAAAGTTGAGTTAAAAGCTCTTGTAGAGAGATTAAAATAAAATTTGATGAAAAGATGGAAAAATACAGAGAAGAGACAAAGGTCTAAGCTAATTCTTTGAAAGCAAAATTTGAGAAAGTAAGCAGTGAAATAAAGGAAGAAAATCAAGAAATTCTAGCCAGATTTCAAAAGTCTAAGAAAGAGCATGGGTATTTGAGAAAAGGATTATTGATGAAGTAAAGTATTATGGGATAAATTTCAAGCATTGAAAATTGAAAATTAATCTTCATTTAAAAATATTCATACAATTATCTCAGATGAAGTTAAAGTTGGTGTTGGATTGCAACAAGAGGAACATCTGATTGATGTTAATAAATTACAGGATATAGATGAATGGATGGATGTAATAAGTAAGGTTACTTCTAATCATATCCAGGAAGTAGATGCTAAACTGGATAAAATTCAAGAAAGATTAAGACACCTTTCAGAATATATGAAAAATAGTGAAATTGAAGCTTATAAAAATTATGAGATAGAGGTATGAAAAGATGTTTCAGAGATAGGTATAAAAGTTGAAGAAATAAAAACTATTATGTTAGAGAATTGTGAATGCATATCAAATTTACAAAAAAATGGAGAGAACATGAAGTAGAGATAGACCAAAGTAAAATAAAAGATAATATTACAGGCAGAGATCATCCTAAAGATGAAACATTTGCTAAGAAGTTGGTAAATAAGGAAATTTTTGAGTGTTATTTAAATAAAGTTCATGATGGAGCAAATGTGATGGAGTTAAAGAGATCTTCTGATTCTCCACACCAAATTGCTAGTGATTCATATATGAATCATAGTGTTTTGAGGCTTATTAATATTAAGGTTTTTAAAGGGGAATACCATGAGAATCCTATGGAATACTTGAGTACATTAGAGGAGTTGTTTACATTCAGCATCCTATCAGACAAAAAAAGTTGGCAGTTGCTAGCAACCATCTATATGCATCAGCTAAAGAATGGTGGAGATCTCTGTTTGAAAGGCCTCAGACTTATGGTGATTATCACCAAGCCATAATGAATAACTTCTGGAATGAGGACAAGCAGGATTCTATATGCCATAGTCTTTCTCATGAAAAATACACCTCTCATGATGGGAGTTATATTCAATTTTTTTGACATCAGGTGGCCAAATTCAAAACCCTGACTGGATTTCCACTATCAGAAACTCAGATTGTGTGGATTGTGCATAGAAATTTTCCAAGGCATATCAAACAAACATTGGTTGCCACAGATTGGCATACTGTCGAAGAAGTAGCAGATATCCTAGGAATACTAGAAGCTTGAGAGGGTACTTGTAATAGATCATCTGGAACTAAAAGGGATAACCCTAATTACAGTTTGGCAAATATAAATTATCATGTATGAGGAAACCAATTTGCAGGTCACATGCAAAGATCCATAAGACCAAATAATATAAGTACAAATAATTGGACTTGAAGCCTCAAATGTTTTATTTTTCATCCTTAAATACATTCTGCTAAGTAAATAAAGGTGCTTTCTCTTATGAAAAAGTTATCTAGAGGAAATGTTAAAGCATAATGAAGAAGATCAAACAGAAATAATGGTAGATGTTTACACTGAGTTATGTAATCTATTCATTAACAAATAAAAAATATGTTCTGATTTATATTAGCTGCCATGTCTAGAAAATAGGACATCTCTTATTTTTTGAAATCCAAAATTAAAGAAGAAATCTAAAAATCTTCTTTCCTTTTCCTTTTGGAAATGTGATTTTTTTTAAAGAGAGCAGCAAGCAGAAGGAAACTGTGAGAAATAAAAAAACTACTCATAGATAAATGAAAGAATTGTAAGTGTATAGTTGAGGAGTTACTTTTCTGTCAGAGATGTAATTAGTTATTTGCCAAGACATTTTTTTATATTGATTAGGGGGTATTGTATACGACTGACTCTACCCCCTCATTCTTTTTTGGACCCATTCTTAATGCCTTAACTCCATCCAAATATATTTAACTGTCTCTAATTTAAAATAATACTTTATTTTAAATAATGTACATGTCAAAATCTCTTTTCATTTAAAGAAAAAAAAAGTTTTGGTCAATTCTCTTTTTAAAATTAAACCACTTTAAAATGCATAATTTAGCTTTTCCTTAAAATTTTTATTTTCAAACAGTAACAAGACATTTAGTTAACTGTCATTTATGACAAGTTCGCCCCACATTGGGTGCCAATTGTATCAGATATGTTAATGATGAATTCATACTGGCCTCTTAGGCAGAGAAGAACATACTTGGAGAGTATCTCCAAATGATAGCTATAAAATATATAACTAGTACTACATTTCCAGGACATAACTTCTTCTCTGGCTGCTGATTTTAACATCAATCATTCAAAGTGCTCTTTTGTTTTGGAAGAAATATTTCTGACAACAGTTAACTACCTCAAAGGATGAATTAACATGCTTCGAATAATAGCAAACTAACAAAGTGCCTATGATTATCCCATGACTACCTCAATCAAAACTACAACAATACTTTACTAAATTTAACTAGGGGTAAAATTTACTTAATTAATGATAAAGAATCAACTGACAGATATTAAGTTTGAAAGTCAATTTATTTTAATTAACATTTATTATACTAATTTTAAATACTTTTATAAATCTTATTTAAATGAACAAGAGTTTATCATAACTTCAGGCTCACACATATATAATGGCAATATAATATAACAAAGAATTAAATAATATTTGATATTTAAAATACAATGAAATCAATATATCTTAATGCATTAACACACACAACCTTTTAAAACATGCACATCAATAGTTCATTTATGCATGCTTATAAAGTTCATTATTATTTGACTCTGGAGGCTTCAAATTAATGCGATGGCTACTTTAGAAATGAGAATAAAAAAGGGTTATTACCTAGGATTTTGAATGTGGACTTCGAACTTTATTTTTTTCCTGGTTGCTGCTTCAATTAAGAATACTTCCAGCTGGCTGGGACATTTTCTTGAGGAGTTTTATTATTATTCACTGGCACTATTCTTAGAGACGGTTAAATATTGAGCAATTTCAAGTTGTTATGCAAGCATTTTTCTATTCTGGGCCGGTTCACTTGACTCAGGCTGGAGAAAGTCATATGATTCTGATAATTAGCACTGTATTGCTCTGGTACACTATTTGATTGACTGCTTGAAGACTGAATAATTGACTCAACTGCTATCTGAATTGTTATTTCAAATGTTTTCTCAACTGAACTGTAATCTCCACTGCTCAATCTCAATTGTAATCTCAAGTGTCCGATAAAAAAAAAAACTGGACTACTTATACTTAAGACCTGTTGTCATTTTGATGTTCTTCAGCTATATCTGTTGTTGAGGTTCCTTCCTTGTTTTTAATTGTGTTCTTTTGATAAGCTTTTAATTATGTGTTTTGAAGATCGTTTAATTAGCAGCCATGCAAACATGTTTTTACATTTTTAATTAGTAGCCATCACTGTATTTTTTAATGATAATTTTCTATATCATTTTTTAAATTTAATATGCATACATTTATTATATTTACAATCACACATATATATTTTACTATTAAGCTCACACTAATTTGTCATTTACACACATATATAATTACAATCAATTCACTATTTAGTTTTTAAGATGACTTTTTTTTC
Source organism: Epiperipatus broadwayi (assembly GCA_028023455.1). Lineage (NCBI taxonomy): Eukaryota > Metazoa > Onychophora > Udeonychophora > Euonychophora > Peripatidae > Epiperipatus > Epiperipatus broadwayi. The sequence continues at coordinate 2,951,213 of JAQFVV010012455.1, read as the reverse complement.
TTTAACTTAAATAAAAAGAGATTTATATTTTTAAACTTTAAGTTATATTTCAACTAATAATAATAATAATAAAACTCTTTACTTCTTTTATAAAACTTTTAGTTTGATGTTTCTAAAGCAAACCCCCTCACCCCTTCTAATTAATTAATTGTAACTTTTATTTCAAAACCCTTTGACTTTTAATTTTATGTTTTGAAAACAAACTTCATTTTATTTTAATAATATATATATATATATATTAGACTCAATTAGATATAATATATATATATATATATTAGACTCAATTAGATATATGTATGAATGTGATCTTGGTCCAATATATATATACATATACATACGAACAAACTAAAGGAAAAATAAAAACATAATAAAAACACAGAATTACTTCTCTATAAAACTGCTTTAATATTTCAACCAGCAGACTGGTTTTTATCAGAAAGCAGTCTGATGAAAACCAGTGTTCTGGTTGAAATATTAAACCATTGAACAAACATATATATATATATACAAACATATATATATATATATATATATATATGTTTGTTCAATGGCATCATAGGAGACTGAGATAGGTTAAAAAAATTGGTGATAATATTTTAGAAGATCAGTAGGCTATATCATAACAGGGTTGGCTATAACTAAAAAAGTTAGTAAAATTAGCTGCTCATTTCAAAGGTCACAATATTGTAGTGAAGCTTTTTTAAGTTATATTGGTACATTATAGCTACAATTCTGAGTATGTAATCAAAATATTTTGTTTAATAGTTGTTATCTAAATTGCTGAATACTGGCCAGTAAGTCTATTTTAATAATAGTCTGCATGAATTTGATGTTCTGCTTCTAAATACTTGAATGCCAATTGTCCTCTGGATTAAATAATTTGTAATTTTATGATATCAATAAGACCAAATATTAAAACCATTTTTATATAATAATATGCATAAGTAATATTCCAGTAATTACAAATATAATACATTCTATTATTTATTTAATTTCTTGGATACATTCTTTACTTTAGACAAAATTAACTTATATTTTTTCAATTTTATAGACAAAAAAGTTATAAATTTTGAATAATAATCTTTATTCTTTTATAGAATAATATTCTAACAAATACTGAAGATATTCTTTACTATATATTAATAATCATTTTACACCCTATTAATAAATAATAATTAATTCTAGACATTATTTTATTTTTGCTAAATATCTTCATTTTTAATAGCACATATTTTAATAGTTTTTGAAATGAAGAAATACTCATTTAGCTATAATAACTTAAAATTCAGTTATTGAGTTGTGGCGTATTTTATAGGCACCATACATTCTATCCCTATACATACATACACACATGCATATTCAAATCACCAATGACAATGTGATGTGATATGGCTACTCCTTTATCGAACTCAGAAATCTCTTAGCCAATATGCCCAGAAAAATCTATTAGCCACCTTACTTTCCCTTTCCATTCCCACTCTTAAGTTTTTCCCATACTCTTCTCTAATTTGTTCTATCCTATTTACAGGAGATCATATTTGTCCACTACATGGCCTTATATCTAAATACCAATTATCCCTTTCCCAAGTCTAGCACAAAGACCAAAAACTCACTTTCTGTATAATCATTTAGTTTATATTTATTCTCCCACCAATTTTATTATTTATACCCTTTCTACTTGCAGACATTTACATTCAATTAGTATATATCTAATATTTTACATGCCTTTCTTAATATTTAAACAGCATTAAACTGTTGCACATGTGCTTTAGATTTTAACTATAAAATGAATGAATACTAACACTTTAAACACATGATAAAGTCTTTGGAAAACATAGAATGGCCATCCATCTTTTCGAACCCAAACACTTTTGTATGGGCCAATCTTAAGTGTTTGAAATTGAAAGTATGAAGATATTAAATAATCACTTTAAATTACTTTTACATGCTTGAATGAATGATGCTGGTGAAATTTACTAAAATTTACAATACGTCATTCTTATTTGAAATTAAATGTATGTAAATAAGTTAATTATTTTATATAGTGCAATGTTTATAAACTGTAATATTTAAACAGCATTAAACTAATGCACATGCACTTTGGATTTTAACTATAAAATGAATGATTATTTAATATCTTCATGCTTTCAATTTCAACCACTTAAGATTCGCCCATACAAAAGCATTTGAGTTCGAAAAGATGGATGGCCGTTCTATCTTTTCCAAAGATTTTATCATGTGTTTGAAGTGTTAGTATTCATTCATTTTATAGTTAAAATACAAAGTGCATGTGCAACAGTTTAATGCTATTTAAATATTAAAGTTTATAAACATCGTGATATATAAAATAATTGACTTATTTACATGCCTTTCTTAAATAACTTGCAGCGTAAATCATCCACATTTCTCCATTTATGTGTATATTTACCTGTTGCTAATGATCATGTTCTGGCCTTAAACAGTAAACTACATTATAAACTAACACCCAATATTCTATCCGATATCTTAATATATATATATATATATATATATTAAGCAATTAAATCATCCCACATGATTAAGAAATCCAGTACTGCCCTCTGTGAACTAATATATAAATTTATTAGAGTTCGTATTTCAAAATAGCCAGGTCAAAATGGCATCCATTTTGGCCTGGCTATTTTGAAATACGAACTCTAATACCATTTTGACCTGGCTATTTTGAAATACAAATTCTAATAAATTTATATGTTAGTTCACAGAGGGCAGTACTGGATTTCTTAATCATGTGAGATGATTTAATTGCTTAATATTTGTATATTTATTTCAGTATAGCATTATGCACTGGGATTATTTTATATATATATAAGTATAGCGGATTAAGCTCTCAGGTTTGTAAAGAGTGCCTGGTTTCAAATATATATATATATAGTCTCTTTCTACTCTCCATACTAGTTCTCCATCACTCCATCTTCCCGTTTTTTATTCATGCATTTATTTTTCTATCCAATTCTTTGCTACTATAGCACTTAACAATCCTCCTGATCCAATCATCCTATTTTTTGTACTAGTATACTGATATAAAATCTTTATCCAATTCTTCTGCATACCATATTAATTTTCTCACCAATCTTGTTACCTGTCCTTTACTCATAACCCAATTAAATACTATTTTGGCTATTCCCTTACTATCCACAAATTGCAATCTACCGAACATTTTCATTTTTCTTTTTGCATATCTCCTATAAAAACTTGACCATCACATTTCTCTATGAATTGTCTTCTTTGCCATCCACACATCTGCACGAATTCATGCATTCCTACTTTCTTTTTTTTTTTTTAAAAAAAAAATAACATTCTTTTACAAACACATAACACATTATTATCATAAGTTAATCATGCTACTGCCACTCCCCTCTATACAATTCTTGATACATCATATTTATTACATGAAAACACTGTTAATTTCTTTATCACTTCCTTTCTTTTTTGCTTTATTTAGCAATTTTTTCCCATTCATCCAAGCAATTCCTCTCATTATTTAAGATGATTTCCAGGTAATTGTATCTATTTACCACACTTAACATTATATTCCCCCCAAAAATTCTTTCTCTTCTCTTTCCCTAGCATTTACAATTATTATTTTTAATTTTTCTTTACTAAATTTAATCTCAATCTCTTTAGTACAACTTTCATATCTTCCCTATTTTCTGTGCATAAGAAAATATCAACAAATATAAGACTTGATAATGTATACACTTCCTTGCCATCTACTAGGTGGTATCTCCACTCCTCTTCCTAATCTTTCTATTGCCCTATCCATTTTTATCAAATATAATAAAAACAAAATAGGTAACCTAGGACATCCTTGCCTTAGTCCCACCCCATTTTTAAGTCTGATTTTATATTTTCTAACTGATACATATAGTGATTATTTTCATATAAACTCTTAATAAGATACACTAAAGCTCCATCCATTTTCAAATTTACCAAACATACCCATAATTTACTCTATCATATACTTTCGCTATATCTATAAAAACCATATATCACTGCCTACCTGTATTCCTACTCATATCTATAAGTTCTGTGACTACAAATAATCTATCTCCTATATGCCTATCCATTCTCAAACCCTTTTGCATTTCTCCCACTATATTATTTACTTCCATCCATTTTACATCTTTCCGACCACTATATATGCAAAAACTTTATTCAACACTGATATTATCATTATTGGTCTATAATTGTTTATCCATCTATGGTCCTCACACTATTTTTCAAATAATAGCCTCATATTCCAGCTATCTGGAAATTTCGTCTTATGTCCCATATTATTAAAACATGATAATAGATTTAATTTTGCTCTGTTTCCCAAATTTGTCACCATCTCTACTGCCCATCGATCTAAATCTCTTGACTTTCCACTTTTTCAACTTCTTTCATGCTTCATTCAATTCAGTTTCTATGAAACTAATATGTCCATTACTATACACTTTTATAAATAAGCATTTATTTTTATAGTGCTGTCTTTATAAATTGTAATACATTAAAGATCAGCCTTTTCAAGCTATTGTGCATGTGCTTTTTATGAGTGTTAATAATAAATGAATACTTTCACTCCCAATACAAGATATAGTATTTAAGAAAGAATAAAATGAATCCACTTATTCTTTCCAACCCAAATACTTTTATATGGGCAAATCTTAAGTACTGAAAGTGAAAGCGTGAGGATAGACCACTCACTTTAAATTACTGTTTACGATGTCTGAATGAATGACGTCAACAAAATTATCTAGAATTTACTAAACATCACTCCCAAGAGAAACTTAAACATTCATTCAGACAGCATATACATTTTTATGTTTATTATCATTCTGACATTCATGTCTAATATCTTTTCTATATCCATTACATACTTATTTAATATTGTCTCCAATTCTTCTCTAAAGCTACATTCTTTCTCCTCATCATTTAATAAAACTATTTCTCTATCCCTTACATTCCTTCTTTTAATATATTTCCAACATTTCTTACTCCCATCTTTTCCACTTTTATTAATATCCTCCAATAATTTACTATTTAATTTCATTCTCTCTCTAAAATTATTTATTTTTGCCAATTTTTTAATTAAATAGTTTTCCCATTTAATATTTATATTTTTTTCACTTTCTTTGTTATTAATAGCACATTTATATTCTCTGCATGATTTTTCCCCCTCTTTTACATTTTTACTAATTTTTGCTTTTCTGTTGCTTTTATTATTGTGAATATTCTCCCTTAAAACCCCTACTTGCCACTTTTTCTACTTCACCACACCAGTCCTTATATTCATCCCCAATAAACCCTTCTATAATTTATGCTACTTTTATTTTATATTCTTCTAGCTTATTCTTATCATTCACTCTCCATCCATATCTTTTATTATCCTTTCTACTTTTATTATTATTTTCCATCACAGTACTAACCATTTTTATTATAAAGAAATTATGATTACTATTACATACTCTCTCTCCATTATCAAACACTTTGATTTTATGTATTTTATTCATTCCTCTTTTCTCTACTAATACATAATCTACTGTGTCAAATATATTATTTCTAGATCATGGGTGTTGCCCCTCATAAATATTTGATAAATTTTCAATACCCAAATTCACTTTCTGACAAACACTTTTCAAAAGCTATCTATTTTTGTTATCCAAGTCATCAATTTCTTCAACATGCCCATTCATATCCCTTATAACCATTATTTTCCTCCATCTTTTTTTTTGAAACTCTGTGTATTCTTAAATAAGCATTTATATATGCTACTGTTCCAGTTTGACTATCTCCAGTGGCCATATACACTATAGTCACCACCCATTCTTGTTTTCCTATGCTTATCTCAAGCCAGAAATGTTTTTGTCACTTTACAGTATTTAAATATTTTTTGACAAACTTCCTATACCACCAGCCTCCTTTCAACAACACCCTCTGTGAACAATTATAAATTCTGAATCTCTTAATTTCGTGATGGATGATTGAATTTTCTATGTATTTCAGCTTGCGATATGCATTATAATATTTTTTTTACACATGTATATGTATAACCATTAAGCATCACATGATCACTATCTCTTATACTAGCACATATTTGTTTATAAACAAAGCAAAACTCTCCATACAGTATTGCCACCCTGTGCCAACCAGAGTAATCAATGAATGCCAGAAGGCTTGTGCATAAAATCCCTATCTAATGCCTGGGGATATTGGATGAGTAGGCATTAGATAGGGATTTTATGCACAAGACTTCTGGCATTCATTGATTACTCTGGTTGGCTCAGGGTGGCAATACTGTATGGAGAGTTTTGCTTTGTTTATGTATATGTATAATTATAAAGGAAAAATAATAATTTCATTGTTCCTTTAGACTGCAAATCATCGAGATAAATAAATATCTAGTACAAAATAAGAATATAAAATAGGAACAGGGATGAAATGTGAATATTATATATAAAATAGAGAAGATGAAAATAAATAAATTTATCATTTGTTTTTATTATAGATATTATATTTTATTTATATTATTATACATTCTCTATTATTTTCATTACTTACATAATAAAAGTGATGAAATGAAAATAAAATAAAATGATTTAGTAATTTTTTAATGTAATTAATATTAAATAATAATTAAGAGCGCTCTAATAAAATATATCATTATTATTTATAATGAATATGAATTCATTTTTGGCATATATTAAAATTTGTTTAAAACATAGTAGCATTTTGTAATATTTGAGAATTAACTGTATAAAATTTCTACCAAAATATATCAGAAACTCCTGATGTTTATTTAGATATTTTAATAACCTTTGTTAGTATTTTTTTTTCTCATGTGTCAAATGCGTTGACCGGGAAGCGAACCCAAACCAGCTGCTTGGAAGGCGGCTATGCTAACCACTAGCCCACCAACGTTTGACGAATCTTTGTTAGTATTTTGACTTCTTATTAGTAATATATTTCATGAAATTTAAGATTTTAGGTAAATATTTTAGTTATTCTAAATAATTAATAATTTCATTATTATATGCGGGATTCGAACTCAGACTTTCACACGACCCACTAACAAGGGCTTTAAACATTCCATCAGCAGATTTTCCAATGAAATGGAAGGCTGAAGAGCTGTGAAATTGGAATAGTTTCAAGCCTGTTCATTAAAGTATGAAGATTGGCTATCTTAATATAAAGCTGAGCACTGATTGTATATATGTGTGAGGATAATAATCTAGACCAACTGATGCTTGCTGATTTAGCATGAAATATGTATATTGGTGATTATTTATCTTTTCAACATGTGTGTGATCAGGTGGGTCAGAAATATGAGATGGCACTGAGAGTTGTGGGTCGTGTGAAAGTCTGAGTTTGAATCCCACATATATTACATATATAAATGCAGGTTTAAGCCTGTACAATGTATTCATTTATATAAGTAGTGCGTAAAAGGTCTGCCCATCCCTCACATATGTACGTATAAATGGATTATTCTCCTGTACATGAGGGGTCAGAATGACTAATATGTCAACATGGGTAGGATGACAACCTTGGCACTAACAAGGGTTTTGAACGTTCCATCATCAGATTTTCAATGAAATGGAAGGTGAAGAGTTGTGAGTTGGAATAGTTTGAAGCCTGTCCATTAAAGTATGAGGATTGTCTATCTTAATATAAAGCTGAGCACTGATTGTATATATGTGTGAGGATAGTAATCTAGACCAACTGATGATTGCTGGTTTAGCATGAAATACGTATATTGGTGACTATTTATCTTTTCAACATGTGTGTGATCAGGTGGGTTAGCAATATGAGATGGCACTGAGAGCTGTGGGTCGTGTGAAAGTCAGAGTTTGAATCCGCATTTATTGCATATATAAATGCAAGTTTAAGCCTGTACAATGTATTAATTTCATTATTGTAAATGTAATATTAAACATAATTCTTTTTTAAAAAAAAAAAAAAGGGTTCCAGTTCCTTTTACAAACATTATTAATCATTCTTATCATTTATTACCATCTTCTTTTCTTCCTACGTATATATGTATATGTAACCTAGAAAACATTATAACGGATTATATAATTAACATTTTACAATTAAACCTTAGAAGACTTACATCATGTTAGTTTCGGATTCGTAGTTAACATTCTATAAATTTTTAAATTTATCTATATATTTGTGATTATAATTATTAGATAAACTTTGAGTTTTTAAAAAAGTTCATATTTTATTTGTAAAGACATTTAGGTTAAAGTACAATATAACATTTTGAGAAATAATAATTTTGTCTCTTCTTCAAATGTTGCTGATCTGATCCACGACAGTACTAACATGGGAGATCAGTGGCCTTAGATTTATAAATATTACTTTTTTAAAATGACACTTTAACCACTTAGGCTAACTTATTAAAGTAACAATCAATAGAAAATTTAATGCAAAAAAAAAAACAAGAAATTTTTACTAGCACATTGTAATTCTAAGGAGATGGTAATCAATTCACACATGCACTATATTATAATATTCAATTAATGATGTTAAATGTGGATAAACTCACAATCTAAATCCCAAAATAAAGACTTTGGAAAAGATAAGAATAGCCATCTTATCTTTTTTTTCCCATATGTCATAGCATCGGCTGGGAAGCAAACTCGCAACAACTGTCTGCAAGCAACTGCTTGCTTGCAAGGCAACTGTGCTGACCTCTCAGCTAACAACACTTGAGGTCATCTTATCTTTGTACCTAAATGCAATTATATACACAAATATTAGCATCTTAATGAGAGTGTGAATATATTAAATTATTCACTTTGCTTACATTTTGTTTTTATATCCTTTTAATACTTGCAAAATATTGAAATTTACTATGTGTCTATATTAGAAGATGTTATATTTAATGTTAATAATCAAGAAATTTTTGCTTATGCAGTGTCAAACTGTAATTCTAAGGAGAAGGTTATCAATTCATCACACATGTGCCGTATTCCAATATTCAATTAATGATGTTAAATATGAGTAATCTCTCAGTTCAAGCCAGAAGATAAAGACTTTGAAAAGATAAGAATGACCATCTTATCTTCATAAACTAAATGTACATATATAGGCAAATCATAAGCATCTTGGAATGAAAACATGAATATATTAATGTATCCACTTTCTTACATTTCTAATTATTTACATCAAGTATAACATCTAATATTGATACATAGTAAATTTCAATATTTTGCAATTGTTAATAAGTTTAAAAATGTAAATAAAGTGAATCATTTAATAAATTCATGCTTTCATTCAATGCTTAAGATTTACCTAATATTAGTATGAGGATAAAAGGGCCATTCTTATATTTTTAAAGTCTTTCTCTTGTGACTTGGATTAAGAGTTTATGCATATTTCACAACACTAATTGAATATTATTGTATGAGACATATGTGGAGGAATGTTTACCTTCTCTTTAAAATTACAGCTTAACACTGTATTAGTAATAATATTTTGATTATTTATATTAAGTATAACATCTTCTAATATTGACGCATAATACATTTTTAATATTTTACAAGAATTAATAGGATTACATGATCACCATCTCATGCTAGCACATAACTGTTAGTAATCAGGCAAAAACTCTCCATATATTAGTCCCACCTTGTGCTAACCAGAGTAATCAATGGATGCCAGTCTGGGATATTGGATGAGTAGGCACTAGATGGGGATTTTATGCACAAGCCTTCTGGCATTCATTGATTACTCTGGTTAGCACAAAGTGGCACTACTATGTGGAGAGTTTTTGCCTGTTTAGTTAATAGGATATATAAAAAAATCTAAGTAAAGTGATCAATTTTATATACTGACCATTTTGTTCCAAGATACTTAAGATTTGCCTATATAGGACGACCACTCTTATCTTTTTAAAGTCTTTGTCTTCTGACTTGATTGAGAGTTTATTCATATTTAACATCACTAATTAAATATTATAGTACATCGCACATGTGGAGGGACTGATTAATTTCTCATTAGAATTATAATAGAAATTTTATATATTTATCTATGAGAATACTCTTGATTTTTGTATTTTTTCTTTTTAAGAGCAAGTTTAATAAATGGTTTCTTAACATGATAGATGTTTGCCATCATAATGTAAGCATCTTTTTTTAATTTTCTTATTTTTTCTTCTCTGTCTAATATTTTTGTATTTTCCCAATCAAAATATTTGTTGATTATTATACTATGCATTTAGATACATCCGTTTTTTCTTATTAATTATTACTTTGTGAGAAGGACATATATTAGTAAACCAGCCAATCCATAAAAAATTATTAAAAGAATGTAACATAATAATTAGACACAACAAACCAAATATGATTAAAGAAGATCATGCTTGTATCAATGGACATATACACAAATTAGGAGAACACTAAAATACAGGGCAAAGAGGAAAAAGTAAAAAAGCTCATACCAGTGGTAATGATTTTGTAAGTTATCCTACTATAATAATTCATAGTGTTTAAAAAACACTCAGTTAACTTTGCTCTTAAAAAGAAAAAATTCAGAAGTCAGAAGACTTTCCACAAGTAAATCTACAAATATCTGTTGATTATTGTTTTGGATAAAATAGTATAGTTGATTAAAATGTCACTTTAATAATTCAGTATTCACTAATCTAAATATCATTAGTTTGATTCCCAGGCTAGTACTGTAATTTGTCAGACTAGCAATACTTGGAGAAGAATTATACCACTTGAAAAGATTAACAGCTGAATGTATGTTTATTTAAAAAATAAATAAAATTTAAACTAAATGGTGGAGATAGTTCAAGATATAACTACAAATATAACACTTCAACTTTATTAAAATAATTACATTTAAAAACTCCATTGTTTTATTTTCTCAGTGATGAAATGTTTATTCATAAAAAAAAAAACATACAGTAAGATAAATGAAATTTCAGGAGCAACATGGTAAGAGGGAATGATGCATGTGAAAAGGGAATGGGAAGTGGAAAGGGGAAATGGTGTGTAGTACAGGCCAGTCCAAAATGCATGTCTTTGTGATTGAGTCCTATGACAGAGGCTGAGAGGATGGGAGTTGGAAGATTGCCCAAGTGTTTGTGAGAATTGGAGATGGGGCTAGTTTGGTATCTTGGGTTTTGAGAGTGTGAATTAGGTCCAGGAGCTTTTGATTGACTGAAGGTACTCTCTGGTCAAGGATAATGGCACATCAGAGCAACCAGAGAGCCTAGATGAGAAAAACTGATAGTCTAATAGCTGCGAAAACTCCTGTTTCTATGGATTCTTGGAAGTTGAAGATAGTATTCCTGTGCGAAGAAAGGCAGGAGTTGATGACATTTCTCATACCAAGCAGAAAAGGACATTATTAGAATTTTATTGATTTTCTGATTTATCTTTTGTTCACTTCATGCAATACCAAAAGCTTCTTTAATTTTTCTTCTTGTTATTATGGCTACACCCAAAGTCTGTATTCTTTTTTATGATTATAAAATACTGACATCCTTAAGAATTATTTTTTGCTTTCATTGATGACAAAGAATAGAAGTTAAACTACCTTCATTTATTTACATATAGTGCACACACAGTGAAAATGGAATGGTAATTTTTATGTATTTATGTGAATGAATTATAATTATATTATAATTAGGCAAACAATAATTAAATGTGGCAATTGCAAAATTATCTCATTTAGTAATAATATTTTGGTAGAACTTATTTTGAAAGTAAAATAAAATTACTTTTATCTTGGCATTCTAGATATTATAAAACTTGAAAGTCTTATATATATATGTGTGTGTGTGTGCGTGTGTGCGTGCGCGTGCGTGCGTGTGTGTAAAATTCATAAAAATCTTTTAAATTTTGTATAAAAAATTATAGGAGAGGTTTATTTATCTCTGAAAAACATTTAAAAAATTGCAATCTTCCAGTTTTTATACATATTAAGAATATATCTGATTTTTAAATATTCTAATGTCTAAAGTATTAAGTTAAAAGTTTCTTTATTTTGAATGGTCTGAAAATGTGCTGTTTTTTATGTAGCATGACTTCAGTTTGGAACTTTAGTTTTAAATGTTACCTACCTAATTATATCATAGCTAAAATTTATCTGTATAAATACATGAAAATTCTCATTATACTTTCAATGTTTGCATCAATAAAGTTCGTGAGAATCTTCTAGTATATACAGTAAAAGTGTGATATTCATTATTCTTTATTCCAAGTTTCTTTACATACATTAATTTTTATGATAAGCTTTTATTCTAATTGAATGTGTATTGTTATTGAATCTAACATGTATAGTATTTTTCAACATGCATGCACATACATATATAAAAGAAATATTTATATATATATATGAAAAACGAAAACAAGTTTTAATCACGTTATATATATATATATATAAAACACTAACCAAAGGAAATACTTATAAAAACATTTTACTGTGTATTTTTTTCTTTCTGATGAAAACCAGTCCTCTGGTTGAAATATAATATTATTTTTTGGATTTATAAGTCTTTTTTTTGTTTATATATATATATATATATATATATATATATATATATATATATTATTTTTGTTTATATATATATATATATATATATATATATATATACTCGTAAAGTAAGATTATGTATAAACAAAACATAAAAAAATGTAATTATTAATAATAAATTGAGAGAACATTTACATATGTATTTACTAATATTTGAAATACAGGCACTCTTCACATACCTGGAACCTAATTGTAAAAAAGGGGATTTGAACTCGGACTTTCAAGCACCTTTCAACTATCTATACTATCTCATATCACTGATACACATGATCTCACACATGTAAAAAAGATCAATAATCACCAATATATGTATTTCATGCTGAACTAGCACTCATCAGTTGGTCCAGATTATCATTTCTCACACACATATATAATCAGTGCTCAGTTTATATTAAGATAGCAAATCTTCACACTTTAATGGACAGGCTTCAATCCACTCCAATCTCCAATTCTTCAGCCATCCATACCATTGAAAATCTGATGATGGAAAAAAGTCCAAATCCCATGCTGGTGCCAATATATATTTACTGTTGGTGGGCAATCATTTCCATTCACTTAAAGAAACCCTATTATAATGTATTTTTATTTTTTAAAAATAAAATGAATAGTGAATGACAGACTTTCATCATAATTAAATGTAATCTGGACAATATCTTTTTTAATAACCTTTATAATAATTTTTCTGCAAAAATTAAATAGCATTTTTTTTACTAGAGATTGTGATCTCTTTAGGTGTTATGATGTTTTTAAGTCTGTACTGACCTCACAATCTGTACAATCATGAAAATTGTATTAACTGTTCAAGATTCTTATTGAGATACCTCAAACTTTAAGCTCTCTGATACAATATAAGAATGATTTCTAGTTTTTTCTACCATTAAATCAATAACTTTTATTTTATTATTTAAGAAATATACTTTGACTTTTAAATAAACCTTGTATTAAGATTTGTAGAAGTTCCTACTGTCATTTTTCAAGTGCATGATCATAATATATATTACTTTATGAATTTTAAATAAGACATTTATTTTATATAGTGCAATGTTTTTATAAACTGTAATATTAATAAGCCAATAAGCTAATGCACATGCACTTTCTAGATTTAACTATATAAATGAATACTCCCACTTTCCAAACACAAGATAAAGTCTTTGTTAAAAGAAAGAATGAATCCATCTATTTTTTCGACCCAAATATTTATGTATGGGCAAATCTTATTAAATTTTATTAGGCAAAAGACTACACACATCAAATGCAGAAGTGATAATAAAACAAATAATAAAATGTGTGTGCTTTTAATGTAAACTGAGGAAATGTTATTAATAAATATGATTTCATGTGTGATGAAAAAGTGGCTGATTTCATATCAACAAATTTTTAATTTTACAAATTTTAATGCTTTAGCTTTTTTTATTTACATTTTTTTGCATATTTAAATTTGGTTTGGGTAATGTGATACTGTGTATCATGGCTTCACTAGATGCATTCCTTTATCAGAAAAAACTTTTTGATTGTGAAAAAATATTTAGAAAATTAATTGAAAATTATAGAGCATATTTGAGCTAACGATAATCTCTAGTTTAATGAATAATTAGTAATAATCATTAATATAATTCTATAAAGTATTTTGTAGAAAAGTTGTGAGAACACAAAGTTTGGTACTTTCAATCAAACTATAATAAATTGCTATCTATAAAATACTAAATAAATGATTAAAATATGTATAAGAGATTGTGATCTGGGCCAGCTGATGAGTGCTGTTTCAGCATAAAATGCACATCTTGGGGATCATTTATCTTTTTCACATATTTTCAGTCATATATTTCAAAAAATTGTGATAAATAGAAGTTTGAAATATATATATTAAAATATATACGAGCTATGTATGTCTTACTAAAAAAAGATAACTGAGTGTTTCACAAATAAATGTGAGAGAGATGGGTCTTTCTTCTAGGCTGATGGATCGTTGTGATATAATTGAGCTAAAGTGAAAGATATCCTGAAATAGGAATAAAATTTGAAAATATATGTAACTAATTTTCATTCATTATAATATCTAGAGTGACAATCTAAAAGCCATTCCATTTTAGTTAAAAGGTTAAGTTGGATAAAAATATTATTAGTAAGTGGTGCACTATCAGTTCACAACTGTCAATTTTAATTGTTTGTTTGTATTATTACATCATAGCTGAAATTTATCTAAGAAAATGCATAATTTTTTATCATACTTTCATTATTTATGTCCATAAGTCTATGAAAATTTTCATGTTAATATATATATAAAATAAAATAAAGATTTTCACAAGACTACAGGTGTAAATGAAATTCCTGCTTATAATTTAGCTTAGTATAAATCAGTCAGATGTTAATAAGACAGGAACTAATCAAGATACTAAATTGTTAAAACTTTTTAGCATATGAAAGGAATTATCTTTTAAGTGTTGCTCTAGTTAATATATGCAGATAAAGTGCTGTAGCAAACATATATAAGAAATTATACAGAAATTTCCATCTATTAAAATATTTTTATAAATTACAACTATTAAAATGATTAAATAATAATACTTGACTTATTGGTGGAGTGGAAGAGTCTATCATACAATAGGTAATAGGAAAAGTTGAGAGACTTTGATTTTTACAATAATAATTAAAGAAGTACTTAGAAGAGAATTCTCTTTAAGTGCAAATAAGTGTTAACAGTTTACATCTTGATTGATTACTGCCTTCTTAACATCTGTTTATGTTTTTTTTTGTAAATAAAATTATAAATGGAAATTTTCATGTATTAAAATATTTTCTGACAAAAGTATTAAATTATAATACTTAATTTATTGGTGGAAGAATCTATAATATAATAAAAAATAGAAAAAGTTGTTAAACTTTGATTTCTTGCATTTATATATATATATATATATATATATATATATATATATATATATATATATATAATGGTGTCTTAAACATCCATTACAATATATATATATATATATATTGTACTCTTTCTTAAAGAAAAACTACTGAACTAAAGAATTCGGCTAACTAGGATATAACAATATTAAACTGCAATTGGATTGTCTAAACAATGACTATTAAAATAATACTATTCTGACTAGCTCAAGATACATTACTAGGATACAATATCTAATAAAACAATATTTTTCAATAATTAAATATAAAAAAAACTTATTAAATAAAATACTATAACACTTAAAATTTAACATAAATAATTAGGGTTCCAATTATAATAATCAGTCTATTCATTTTACTAATAAATTCAATTTATAACTAACTCAAGATTATAAATAAAATAAGGTTTTATCAAAATAACAAATATAATTATAAAATTCTTAACATGAGATGTTAAGTAAGGTACACTGGCTTAAACATTGAGGATACATCCCTAAAGGTACATTCTCAATGGCATAAGAATATTACCCCACCAAATTCACCTAATAAATTACTATGTAATACTGTCATGTCTTTAAACACCCACATATAATAATCTTAAAATATGATTTATAAATTTATTACAGAAATAACAATAAATTATGTAATATTCGTTTAATAAGAAAAATACTAAGTGGAGATTTAACATTAACTAATAATTTCTTATGTATCATCTTTCAATAGAAAATTTACAATTCTCCAAAATAATAATAATAATTTTCAAGTTCATTTCTAACAAACTAATAATAAAGTGAATCAATTAATTAATACTTTGTAATTAAATATGATGAGGGATTTTACATGATATCTAACTACTATTACAAAATCACAACAACAATAAGCAATTAAGATAACTTAACTCTCAACATTAAATTATTTAGTGATTAAAGTTTAGCAACGAAACATAAATAATATAATAAAATTTTAGGTAAACTTTGTACAATCTTTCTTTGTTTAATGTGACATTCTTAAAAATATATAATATATTTTAATATTGTGGCAATATCAAGTGTTTCTCATTGGAGTTGTATTAATTTAAAAATAATTACCAATGATTATATCTTCTACGATAATAATAATATAATTTGTTACTCAATCAAATAGGATAGAAATAATATCTAAGTAATCTTTGTGGATCATGTGCCAAATAAGTACTATTTCAAATTATTAATTTCTGTGTATCATGCATGTAGAATAAAAAATCAAATAAACAACACATGGATAGATCACAACTCATCTAAGGTATAAGTTTTAAAACAGTTAACAAATTTATTTACAAATTAACAATATCATACTATTACAATATAATAACAACATAATATTAAAAAATATTTACAATAAGAATTAACATTATATATATATATGTCCACAGATGGCGTTCTACCAAAAACACCGATCAAGCGCATGTTTTGTTTACATAAACGTCAGAGTAGTATTCACTATCTCTAACTATAATTCCACTTTCAGATCATGATTTCAAGCTATTTGCTATCATCAGTGAAAGACAGGAATAAAGAAACTAGATCTAAACACAAACTCTGAGCGTTTATGAAACAATTTCTATTCAGCTTGCAAGCGTGAATTTTTTAGACACGTAATGTCTTCAAACTCAGCATAGCAAACCAGATAGCTATATGGGTCTGATCTCAGTTCAGCATCACCACATAGTATAAGCCTCTGCAATCTATATCATTGCAAGAAAGACCTCAAAGGTACATTTATGAAAAACAAAAATGCAAGTTAAAAAACTTGCTAACGCTTGTATTTATGTCCACAGATGGCGTTCTACCAAAAACACCGATCAAGCGTATGTTTTGTTTACATAAACGTCAGAGTAGTATTCACTATCTCTAACTATAATTCCACTTTCAGATCATGATTTCATGCTATTTGCTATCATCAGTGAAAGACAGGAATAAAGAAACTAGATCTAAACACAAACTCTGAGCGTTTATGAAACAATTTCTATTCAGCTTGCAAGCGTGAATTTTTTAGCAAGTTTTTTAACTTGCATTTTTGTTTTTCATAAATGTACCTTTGAGGTCTTTCTTGCAATGATATAGATTGCAGAGGCTTCTACTATCTGGTGATGCTGAACTGAGATCAGACCCATATAGCTATCTGGTTTGTTATGCTGAGTTTGAAGACATTACGTGTCTAAAAAATTCACACTTGCAAGCTGAATAGAAATTGTTTCATAAACGCTCAGAGTTTGTGTTTAGATCTAGTTTCTTTATTCCTGTCTTTCACTGATGATAGCAAATAGCTTGAAATCATGATCTGAAAGTGGAATTATAGTTAGAGATAGTGAATACTACTCTGATGTTTATGTAAACAAAACATACGCTTGATCGGTGTTTTTGGTAGAACGCCATCTGTGGACATAAATACAAGCATTAGCAAGTTTTTTAACTTGCATTTTTGTTTTTCATATATATATATTATCTTACCAATAAATCCAAAAAATAAAATAAGATAGCCTTCACTCCAGCCATTTCAAAATAAAATAAAACTTACAACAGTAATAAGATTATGTAATCCTCATTCAGTAAAATAGTATTCTATTATTTGTATTGGGAATCGTTACAATAAATTTTCCAATTTCTAAGAAAACTTAATATCACACTTATACTGTTATAAAATATACTTCTTATGATGTAATACATCAATAAAAGTTTATATTTTAAAATACTTTCTTTAGAGTCCAACAAATAAAATATTAAAAGAAAAAATATTAAAGACTTTCTATGCAGTTTAGCCAAAGTATCATTCTAATATTTGAATATCAAAAAATTTTAAATAAAAAATATGAATATTTCCTTCTATAAAAAATTACTATTTATGCAAAATACTTGAGAGATAATTTCATAAATTTTTGTAACTTAAATGGCTTTAAGAACTATCCATACATTATATTGCTTGACATTGGTATTTCTTTTGTTTTTATACTCTTATATTCATAATATTTAAAATCATTTTCACTATTCTCACTTTCATTCTGATTTGAGTATACATTTGTTTGAGCTAAGTGATCTCTATTACTTGTATGAATATCCATCATTCATCTTTTATGTTATATACTATGACAATCATCAATCATCTCAACATCATTTGTGAAAGAAATTTCTATATTCTGCATTTTGCCTTCTCACAAATTATCAACTTCAAATGGTTTAGCCATTATTTTACCAACTTACAAAACTATTCTCTACAATGATTTCTGTGATGATAAATAGCAATTAAAGTGCAGCAAGAATGATTCAAAAGAGTAAGATAATATCATGGATACAGTGCAAAATCATAATAATAGGTCCATATTTGTTGAGCACCTAAGATTCAAGTCATGGCTCTATTATAAAACTTATTGACAATAAAAATGTAATTGTCCATGGAAAATGATTTACAATTCTGTGTTATTTATATATTTTTATAACTTTAAAGTATGAAAATGTAGTTCACATGCAGCAGATTTCAACACCTAGGATTTCATATGAATATTATTCTCCTGACCACCATCCTATATCTTCCACATTGAATAAATCACTTAATATAAAATATACAAATTGCATTCTAAATAATTTCCAAAACAATATTAAAGAAACAACAAAGATATAAATTCATTTCAAGATGTTTTTTAAAACATTTTCAAGCACAAATGACCTTAAATAATCAGTACTATACAATTATTTATTTGTTATTATATAATTCAGAGATTGGTATTAGGTCTTTCTCTGTATTACAACAGATAACATTCACAAAGATAAAACATTATAGGTATTATCAAATGCACACATATTCAAGCATTCACATTAAATAAATATTTTAAATATTCTTGGGTGCTTTCAAAACATTCACTTGCATTCGTCAATTCTTTTATAAAAAACATGATAATTGCTTTCAATGGTTCATTCCACTGTTTAATATTAAATTCAAGCAATATGTAATACTAATTTAACATACTAATTAGGATATATCATTTTTAAAAACAAATTATTATGTAAAATGTAATCTAAATAATAAAAAGAAATTACCAATAATCTTATTCTTATTAAGATCATTCACAGTGATCTGCTTCTCGGACCATACAGTAAAAAAACCCAATTATGATTGTAATTTACCTTGTTCAGAAAATTACTTTCTGAATACCCATTTTTTAATTTAACATAATAATAAAGTAATATTTACTGAGGCTATAACCTCGATAATATGCGTATAAAATGCGATAGTAGGGACCTCTATAGGTGTTTTAACCACAAGCTTACGCTATGGAAGAAAAAACTATTTTAAGATTAAATTTAAAATATAATAACAAAAGATTAGATTTAAAATTAATTAAAAAATATAATATTCTAAATATTAATATTAGACTTAATAAAAAAATGATAAAGTTTTAAAGTTATGAAAAGATTTTTTCTCTTCCACTGTTCACAGGTTTGAATGCTTATCAGGATTGTTGCATTATTGCCTAGTTGTGATTGGACAGATTTGTGCACAAATCATACTATTGTCTTTGTGCCATTGAAGAAATGTACAAATAATAATAAAATCCAGTAAAATCTAACAAAATCCATGGAAAATATTAACCATCCTGTAAGGTAAAATGTTTATTTCAGTCTTTTCTGAACATTTTATCTAGGCATTTAATATCTTCATAGAATAATAATTCCCAAAAATCCATTTTATATTAAATATTTTCTTATGTAAATTTAGATCATTGGGTATAGAAGATATATTGCCATAAATATGATATAAATAATATTTGCATTTCTCATTTGTCAAAACATTAATACAAACATTATATAATCTAATGCTATTTATTTAATATGTTTACCACAGATATGTAGTTTATTATTTAATATGTTTATCACAGATATGTAGTTTATGAACTAAAATAAATACTTCTTTTTTTAAAAGATCTACAATTTTTATCTTCTTAAACACATATCTTTTCACTAGATATTTTTATTTTCCAGGTAAAATGACAGCTATACCATTCAAAGCATATATTAATTGATATAATTTCAATCTTCTAAAAAGATGTATCAGATCTCATTTATTCCAAATAAAGTTATTTTTAAAGTATATAATTTATTTATTGATTTGATCAATAGCAAGTTCTTTTAAAAGCATAAAAAGACATTCGAAAGTCATCTTCTTAAATTTATCTTTAAGTACGTTGTTTTTAAAATGTAAATCCATTTTGATTATTTTAAAAACAAAGTAAATTTGAATTATTACCATCAGTTATATAACCCATTCATCATACTATAAAATATTTTAAATTCAGTTTTTAAACTTAGATGCAGAGTCTTAATTTCCTGTTCTTTCTTTTAAATTTAACACTATGATAATTTTTTTTAATAAATATATGATTCCTCTTAATTGACTTTAATAAATTATTTTCATTATAATATGATAAAGTTATTGTAATAAAATGTTCACTTACCCAGGCATACTACACATAAAAATTTCAACGTTTTTACAGAAATCTCTTATCTTGTAGTATATTTCTTGATATTTGGTGTTTATTATTCCAATATTTAATTAACTACTATCATGTTCTATAGAATTATTGAAGTCCTAAGCTAAGTTTCAAAAAGAATAGACTGATGGGGAAATTTGGTGTTTAGTGAAACATTATTTAAATAGTTATTCCAATTATATTTTTCAAAAACAGTCTTAAGTAAAATAATAAGTCACAATATAAAAAATATAGTTATAAATTTCAAACTAAATCTATCTTAATTTGAATATGTAAATCACCACAACACTAAAATCATTATCTAGACTGGATTAAACCTCTCTTTTTATATTAGTCCTAATCCAATAATTTTATTGGTCAATACTGCTTGTAGAAATCTGCTAATTTACATAACTGCATCTATATCACCTTTAAAATTAAGTTTTAAAATTATGAGTCATCGATTATTAAATATCAAATTATTCAATATCTTAAATATTAAATATTTTGTATCTAAAAAATTAAATATCCTTATTAAAACAATTTTTTAATATTTAAATGACCTGAAATTGATTTCAAATAAAATAGTATACCTAAATAAAATAATAATTTTTAAATATTACTTTGCTAATATTATCTCTAGACTATATATTATTATGTATCAAATTTTTGTTAACAAGCTAAAATTAAAGTTTTCTTTCCCTATCTTTCTGAAAGCACACATATTTATATAATTACATCTGATCATATGATACTTTCAGCACAATTATTTTTAAATAATATTTTAAACAAAAATAATAACCTTAAACCTATAATATAAAACATTTACTGCTACAATTAAGCTATTCTATCTCTGTAGTATTTTTTAAATATAATAAATAAAATTAATATTTTTTAATTAATTCATCTCCAAATAAGTTCAAACTATGTAATATATCTTTATAAGGTCCTATCTACTGAGTTTGAATGCCCACTATCTATAACATAAAAATTGTATGCTAAAAAATAACCTAAATTTGAAATTTTTTAAAATAGTGACTTATCAAATTTTGTCTAACTCTCTGTACCTATTATAAAGCATACTATATATATATATATTGAAACAGACAGATCGAAGGATCGATCTTAGTTTCATAGTTTTCATTTTGAAGTATGGTAATTCTAAATCACTATTTACCCACAATGAGGCTTTTTCTATTCCAGGCCACATAAATTTTAAGTTAGTTATTTTATGCTTTGTTTAAAAGAATTTAATGTAAATATTACAAGTATAAATATTACAAATCATGATAAATAATATTCGTGTGTGTGGTTTGTAGGTTTATATTCGCTCAATTTAAAAGTTTCATTGCGTGTATATTTTTTTTTAATTTTAAATCTTTCAAAATTATACAAAGTCATTTAAAAATGCTGATCAAAAGTCACATTCCTTTGATCGGTATTTTTAGTCAAATCTTACGTGTACAAAATGTATAGAATAATTAGTTTGTACTTTGAAAGTTAAGATAATGAATTTCAATTTTGTATTCACGAATTCCTATGTAATTATTTAGTTTGTCAATTTAGAATCATGTATTGAATTTAGAAATAAATGTAAATCAAACAATGGAAATGAGAAATGTAGGACTCTTATCAAGAAAGGCGAATGCAATTGTATAGTCAAAATTAGATATTGCTGGAGGCCAGAAAATCAAAGGAGGCGGAGTCATGAACAAAAACTATGCAGAGTGATCAACCGTAGCCATCTTATGTTATAATATACTAGGGGACTCTACTTTTTGACTTTGCTGTGGGTAGACCGTCTCGGGCTACAGCAAAGTAGTTGTGCCAGAGAAATCATCTCAACTGTGATTAAGAAGTTGCCCGGTGAATTGCAATAATGTTGGGCTAAGTCCAAGAAGCTGATCCCTGTTCTGCCGATTTAAATCTTTCGAGCCGCTGATCCATAATGTTTCCTGTGCTTCCAGTTTTCTCAATTCCGACCTTTAAATTAATCATGCCGTTCTAAGGAATCCAAAATGCGCGCCTACGTTCTGCATAAACATTACCGCAAGGAGAAAAGCCGGACGAAGAAGAATGGTAACTCTTGTTACATGAACTTTTTAACTTTCCTCTAAGCTTAATAATTTTATTATTTAATCTGTTATGAATTAATCTAGGTAATTACATGTAAATTTCTTGCTTTCCTTCGTTAAAATGTTACACTAAAGCCTGTCAGTAAATTTCTTCTCTAATACTTCTGTGCTCTAGTCTTTAGATGATAATTTACTAATATTTTGTGCCTAATAGTAATTCATTAGTGAATATACTTATATTTTTATTATTACTTACATTTACAAACAAAGCGATGCCAATAATAATATTTTTCAACTCTAGTTAAAGCCATTAAAGTTTATTTCATAGTATTATTAGTATATTCATTTTAAAAGTAATTTTCTTTTATCGAACTAAAAAATTTGGTTCGTTTATGTTGAGTTGAGAAATATTCAAGTACCTGCATTGTTCCTTTTATTTTGTCAAAATGATATTTTAATCTTTGCTCCAAATAACAAATATAAAATAAAGTCTAAATTTTTATTATGTTATTTTTTATATATGAACGGAGTAATAATATAAAGTGAATATTTTTGTTACTATTATTACCTTCCGAACAACCTGGGGAGTTATGGGTTTCAGAGTGAAATTAATTAATCGTTACTTTTGTGATCTTTTGATTTCGCTATGTTTTATTTTGAATAGTCATATCAGATTGTTGCGTAGAAAATGTTACGGAGAGATAACCAAGGTTTTATATAGTTTCGCTTTAAGTCCACTTCCGATCACTCTTCCTCGATGTTACTGTGGCAGTGCCTTTTCCTTCGCCTAAATTGGCGTCTCGTTTTTACTACCAATTGGAAAGAAAGAAATTCTTCTCCAGATAATCTCTTGGATCACCGGGGTTCGAAAATGATCCCGGCTGGTTGTAGTGTCCCGGATCTACTTGGGGGCATTAAGACTTGTCAAAGTACAAGCCGCCCGGTCTTCCGTCAATGCACCGCAAGTTATTATTGTAGTATATCTTAAGCTCTGCAACCATCAGTACATCATTATTATATTATATTTTTATATAAAACCTCCTCCAATTATCCGTATACGTAATGGTTTGAATCTATTAAAATCAAACAACTTAATATAAAATAGTAATTGAATATTTTAAATGCTCAAATTACTCTGATTCTCATATCAACTCGTACGACCATTTAAAACATATAAATATTGGCATGCGTTTTGTCTATCAGTCTAAAATGATTATTAAGGACTAGTAGCAAATTATTAGAAATATACGTATGAAAATTTTACCGTATCTGTACATAGTATTCAATGATTTCAATAATTATTAAAAATTTATCTAATCTATTTTTGTCTCTCTTGTCTTATTACTCTCGAAATCTAGTTAAGCACCTGCTGTCTGTATCGACAACTTAAATATATATTGAATTATTAACCGTACCAATATCTCGAATATAAGATATATATGAATAACTGATTGTAGGGTAATTTAGTCTGTGTTTTCCGACGAGCTAGTAAAGGGAAAACCACGTACCGTTGTTGCGTTGTTCATCGGTTGGTCATGCCAGGGGTTTGGGTTTGAATTTGGTTTGCATTTTGGAATTTATTCCTAGACGTGGACTGGGTTTGAATTCGGATTACTGTGCGTGATTAAGCATGGTGATTTTACCGGTACAGTAGTTAAAATTTTGGAGCCCAACATGGGGCTCTGATGAAGAAATCTCCCACACCCTGCAGAGTGAACAAGAGTAAATATTAAATTATAGAAATACTCGATTTTTTTTCATACCGTTGAGATATATATATTTTGCGTTATTAAAATGCAAAGTTTAAAACGATGTTTTGAGTAAGTCAAATATACTAAATTTTTTTTTCACCCTTGCTTTCAAGTAGTTTCAGTTGAATAGATTGCCTTCTAATATTGTTAAGATAATATAGTGAGATTTTTTTTGGAAGAAAAAAAGTGTGAAAGCGATTTTGAAGTTTTGTTTTAACGACAAAAATATTGAGGAATGGTTTCAAAGCAAGTGAAAACCTGTATTGCGATTTTGTGCGTTTATTTAATTCAAAATAAACGAATGTTATTTCATAAATCCTTTTGCAAGTTCATTTTTTTCGTTGTTTGAAATTTTTTTTTAGAAAAAAAAAAAGCAAAGAAAGTAGGATTACTTTTCATGTCTTAAAAATAAACGCGTGTATGTGTGTATATATATTGTTTAATATAGAAATCTTATCAAAGTCAGTGCATAACATAAATGTCAGTTGAATAAAGTTATTGGCCAGAATATGTGCTATCCGGTATTAAGTAGAGTAACCGTTTAGGTTAAGTTTTTTTTGTATAACACCAATCAGCCAGATACAGTCGGCAAAGTGTTAAGGGTATATACACTTACGTTATAGAAACTTGAAATTGTAATTGATAACCCCGCAGAAGTAGCATTAATATTAAACATTCTACATAAAACATTATGTTCTTGAATCAAATGGTTTTATTAGGTCACGTAATAAGTATATATTTGGGGGATCAGTGGATAAATTATCTATTGGTCACATGTTGCTGGCTGGTGCCTTTCAAATAAATTTGTCAGCAAATATGTTTGTCCATACAGCAGTGGTGAGTTTTTTTTGTTTGGTCTATAAAAGAGAGAAATGGTGATATATATATATAGAGAGAGTTATATTATAAGAATATTATTGTGTTATATACTAATTGTTAGAATGTTTTGTTTTATAGGACTGAGGAGAACAGTTCGAACTGGGTGAAATAAAGTTTTTCTCTTCCCTTATTAATAATTTAGATACACGTTATCATATCATATATACAAAAAAAAAAGTGCAAAAAAAAAAAGGGGGTTTTATTTAACAGAAATCAATCGGAACGTAGGCGAAAGAAAAAAAAAGAGAAAGAAAGAAATTCTTCTCCAGATAATCTCTTGGATCACCGGGGTTCGAAAATGATCCCGGCTGGTTGTAGTGTCCCAGATCTACTTGGGGGCATTAAGACTTGTCAAAGTACAAGCCGCCCGGTCTTCCGTCAATGCACCGCAAGTTATTATTGTAGTATATCTTAAGCTCTGCAACCATCAGTACATCATTATTATATTATATTTTTATATAAAACCTCCTCCAATTATTTGTATACGTAATGGTTTGAATCTATTAAAATCAAACAACTTAATATAAAATAGTAATTGAATATTTTAAATGCTCAAATTACTCTGATTCTCATATTAACTCGTACGACCATTTAAAACATATAAATATTGGCATGCGTTTTGGCTATCAGTCTAAAATGATTATTAAGGACTAGTAGCAAATTATTAGAAATATACGTATGAAAATTTTACCGTATCTGTGCATAGTATTCAATGATGTCAATAATTATTAAAAATTTATCTAATCTATTTTTGTCTCTCTTGTCTTATTACTCTTGAAATCTAGTTAAGCACCTGCTGTCTGTATCGACGACTTAAATATATATTGAATTATTAACCGTACCAAAATCTTGAATATAAGATATATATGAATAACTGATTGTAGGGTAATTTAGTCTGTGTTTTCCGATGAGCTAGTAAAGGGAAAAGCACGTACCGTTGTTGCGTTGTTCATCGGTTGGTCATGCCAGGGGTTTGGGTTTGGATTTGGTTTGCATTTTGGAATTTATTCCTAGACGTGGACTGGGTTTGAATTCAGATTACTGTGCATGATTAAGCATGGTGATTTTACCGGTACAATATATATATATATATATAGTAATTAGATAATTAACAATTTTATCCACTTAGGAGCACTTTCGATTATCCTAGTAATCTTTGTCTACTAACACATTAAAAGATTAACCTTCCCACATCTCTGTGATCTTAACATTTACTGCCTGTCTGTTAATTAAGTCAAGTTTGTATTTGTATATTAGCATAGCTTCCTTTATTTTCCTTTTATTATTTTTTTAATTTGCAATATTTTTACATTATTAAAATTAAAGTCAAATCCACAAATATATGTCTTATTATGGACATAAAATCAAAATAAGTCATGTATTTAGACGTTTGACTTCAATTTTAATAATGTAAAAATATTGCAAATTGAAAAAAATAACAATAAAAAGAAAATAAAGGAACCTATGTTAATATACAAAATGACTTAATTAAACAGGCAGGCAGCAAATGTTAAGATCACAGAATTGTGGGAAGGTTAGCTTTTCAAAGTGTTAGTTGACAAAGATTACTAGGCTAATTGAAAATGCTCCTAAGTGGATAAAATTTTGCATTATCTAATTACTGTATTTATAAATATTTAATTATATAATTATGTATATTGCTTTGAAAAAATACAGACATCGAATATTATTATTATTACTACTACTACTATTATTATTATTATTATTATTATTAATAATAATAATAATAATAATAATAATAATAATAATAATAATAATAATAATAATAATAATAATAATAATAATAATAATAATAATAATAATAATAATAATAATAATAATAATAATAATAATAATAATAATAATAATAATAATAATAATAATAATAATAATAATAATAATAATAATATATGTAATTGCAAAGAAATAATATATTATATGGATTACTTACAACCTTGAAAACATAACTTATTCAAATACAGCAAAACATAAAAAAATAAATAAATATAAGTATAAGTTAATAATAAGTAAACTTATTATATATTTTTTATATATGTACATATATGTATTTAACTCAAGCATTAGAATCTTAGCTACTTAAATAGTTGCTAATTAAATTAAAATATTAAAATAATTATTTTTTATATATATATATATATGAATTATTTGACTAATATTATTAATCAAAATGTAGACATAGCGATAGCCCTAGGTCAATATCGCATCTTAGCAACTACAACAAAGGAAATAGAATTTAGAGTTCAATTATAAATTATAATTATTTCAACAATATGAGAATATTAAATCATGAAAAGCAAATATTATACATGCTTCTGGAAGTCAACTTTAGTATAATAACTAAATCAAATAATTTCAATTTTAAACCTATCTTTTGCTAAGGAATGAACCACTACACTCATTTGTTCTGCTGGGTTCGAATTCCGAACATTAAAAAAAAAGGATCAATAATTTTATAAAATTTTTTCATGATAGAAATTTCATTATAAAAGAACTCCGATTTCATTCAATAAAAGGAGCAAATAAATTACTTTTTAATATTATTATTTATATTTTAAAATAAAATTATTTATGTATTTTCATTTATTAATTATATAAATTTAGAATATCATTGTAAACTGAAATTATAATGAAGACAAATTTATTCAAAAACTTGTATAAAAAATTGAAACTCAAACATTTTAAGAAAACAAGAATTATTAAAAATGCATTGTGACTAAATATCACTTATCATAGAATGAAATGCTAATGTTTTAATCAAAGTTAATGTAATTATTTAATCATACAAATGCCTAAAATAAATATGTATTTCATAGACATAATTTTTAAAGAGGATTCAATTGGTAGTGAAGTAAACTGGAGAAGAAAAGACTGACTTCACATGATAGGAGGAATTATAAGCAACAGAATATTTTGATTGCCTCTCCAATGGTTGATAAACAAAAAACTTAGGATTACATCATTAACGAACATTCTTAGCCTTATTATGGAAAGAAATAGGATAATATCATTTGATTCATATGTTATATACTTTGACACCTAAATTTTATTTCTTTTACTTCCAAAATTGTTTATGCTATGAATACTCCATTTTTTAGATGAGGAGAAATAGAAAAACATTATGTTAAACATTTTTTTTAAAATAAAATTTAGGGCTTCCATTTAAGAAAAGCGACATTGAATGGGTTAAACATAATGCAAACTTGTTATGAAGATGGACATATTTATGACAAACGTAATTTTATTTATTACTAATTTAAATAATATAATAACATTTGTTTACTATTCTTTGTGTGTATTACTAATATCCTTGAATGAAAAGCTTTTATTTCATAATATGAAGTGGGGGGGGGGAGTTATTTATAAAATTGGAGTTGCTTCACAAGGATTTTACAATTTAAACCATTGTCGATACACACAATATTAAATTAAAACTTAGAAATATTATAATTTTGAAATCCTACATTTTTAATTACCATTTTATAAATTGTTAAAATGTGTTTGTGTTATGATGTATATTACTATTATGGGAATATGGGAAGGAACTATTTAACTTAATGTCGTAAATAATAGAAATATACACAAACACATCTTATATATATATTGTAATGATATATAAATATGTCGTTACATTAATTTAAAATAAAAACTTAAAAGTTCGCAAATAAAAGTAAAAAACTAAACGCTAAAATTAAAATGTTTGTTAAACGTATATACATTCGCACAGATGCCAAACTTTAAAAATTTTTTTTTTAAAAAAAACAAATAAGTATTTGAACGTACTTTTTTTATAAAAAAAAAAGTACAAGATTTAAAAATAAAAACAGGTATTAATTAATGTAATCTGTAAATGGAAATGATTGTTTATGAATTATCGAAAACCAAGCTAGCCTTGGGCTCTTGTATGATTAAAATGATCTGATGAAAGATAGATAAGAAAATAAAGAGAAATTAACTTGACCAATGGAAGCACTAAGCCTTGACTCGGACCCTAACGAAAGTGATGGATTAGTGACGTTTTGTTAATTGAATCCGTGTGGATAATATAAAAAGGAAAATACAGTTTTTTTCTGGAGTTCCAGCGTGGTGTGTTTGAGAGGTGGTAGGACACACATACCACACTCTCTATTTAAAAAGGAAAAATGAAAAGATTGTGATACTTTGAACCAGCTAATGCCACCTCCAGAACATTATCGTCCAATGGAGATGTCGCAGGAATTAAAAACAGGAACCTGGACTCTTCTACTGTAAGCTATATTGACATGAACTCTAAATTTAAAAATAACTAAGAACTTTCGTTCAAGCTTATGAACTTCTATCTGACTTTTAAGTTTAAAATCAATTAATAATGTTTAATTTTATATGTTTTCCGATTGATAAAAATCATTTCCATTTTTTTTTCTTTCTTATTGTATAAATTGTTTATTGTTTAAATTTTAAATGATGAAATTTAGGTTGGGCATAGACATTGCATGGGTTCGTTAGCGGTTGATTATGTTGAAGTTGTCACATTTGATTAGAATATATAGGTCAACAAGGTTAATGCGGGCATCTTACGATGAGTGCCACGGAGCCTTGTGTATTCCCTTTGCAATTGACGTGATCGATGATTTTGTATTTTGATCGATTGTGTTTAATTTGGATGTTTTTGACTGTGGAATCTGAGCAGCCGATCTATACTCAACATTTTAAAAGCAAATTTATAAAAATAATCTGTGCGAACGTATTTAAATGTTAAATTTAAGTCGGGCGTGAATGGCTATATAGTTTTGTAAAGTTATATTAAGGGAGGGTAATCTTAGGTTATTCATTTTGTAGTTGAATTGGTTCAATGTATTGGATATATTTGTGTAATTGTAGATGTAGTATGAGCTCTGCTATGGGAAGGATTATAGATATACGCCATACACCCTCTGTTTGCCTATGGATGGGTTTGTAAGTCGGCAGAAGACCGCAGTCCATTTCTATGGAGTTTTTTGTTTATTGTTCTACTTGCCAACAGATGTAACATTTCTGTTGGTGGAGAGTCAATGTCTTCTCTATTTCTACTTATTGTTCAGATGTACATTCCTGACAGTATAGTATTTTGTGTTGTCGTATCATGCTACATTGAATACATGAATGTATCAGATGGATTGGCGCCAGTTTAGTTGTGAAATTTGTTGCCTAAGGTTAAATCAGGGAAGAATATTTTCTTTTCAAATGCAGATCTATGTAGTCTATTCATACTTGACTATCTAAATAAAATATTAAACTCATTGAAACTTAGTTAAATGTAAAATTAAAAGTTAATATAAAAATCTAAAATGTTAAACTTATTCCTCAAAATTTAAATGTTATTTTATATGTGCATAAATAAATATTTTTATGTGTTAATTTCTGGCAGTGGCTTTTATTTATTGATATTTAAGATATAAATTAAGATATAGATTTTTATCTCTGCGTCTCTGCTGAGTTAGTGACATGGGCTAACGATCGGAATATTTAGATAAAGTGGAATCTTAACAGCGCATATCTGCCTACTCTATAAATTTTTCTAGGTTTAAATGCCTAGATGGTGCCCTGGTAGTTGCAGATATTGTTTTTGCAGTTAGATTCGATCTCCACTTTCATTTCGATCGTTATAATATTTATAGATAGACAACTTCCTTATTTTTCCATTCTTTTTTATTTTATAAATAATTTCATATAAATAAAGATACAATAAAAGACAAATAACCCCCAAGATGCATTTCATGCTGAACAAGAACTCATCAGTTGGGCCAAGTCATCATCTCTCATATATATCTTTATTACATGAAGATCATTTATGTAGAGCAAATTGTCTCATTTTTATTTTCAAGCGTCAATTTACTCCTCTCCCAACTTTAAGTTATCAACTTTTGATAAACACATAATGATTATTACTAATTATTTATTAAACTAGAGATTTTCTCTAGCACAGATATAAACTTTAATCCAAGTTAAAGATTGATATATCTGATTTTCAGCACACTCACACGGCTATTTACGTTTCTCTTTCTCCCATGCGTAATATCATTTTTATAGATAGACAACTTCCATATTTACATGATTCTTTTTTTTATTTTGTTACATGAAATTCAGTTATAGTTTTATCTTTTAATAAATATGTTAAAGTTTGTTTTAAATTCAAGGAGGTCTTATATTTGGTTGACTTATTTAGATATTTTATGAAATAAAATATTGATGAATGTAGTACATACACGTATGTATCATATCAATTTTACACCTTAATATTGTAAATAAATTATTTATAAAATAATTTATTGAATTAATTTTTATTATGGGATATTGATGGTAATTTCTGAAGAGAGTTAAATGCAACTTCTACCCTGAGAGAATTCTGAGCATAACGGAACCACCAACGAAGGTGCAGATTGGATGAATCACTTTAGATTATATCGGTACTGAATAATTTGATTTTAAATTATCATGTTTAATATAGATTGAATTTTACTTTATAAATATATTGTTTCATCCATAGCATCTTATACAAAGTCCTTAAGTCTGACTGTAGTTAGATGCCATCACCTTGATTACCTGAAAAGAACTGTACTGTTACAATATATATATATTATAATGGGATGGGGTGGTAGAATAGAAGGAAGAGAGGTTGTACCTGGAGTGATGGAAAATCATCATCACCACTGTCAATTTAAAATGAAATATCAATAATTTATAAAAGTAAAAATATTTAAAAGGAGCACGAGATCAGCCAGCAACTAAAAGCATAATTATTTATCAACCAGCATTATAAAGTAAATATCAGTATAAGTAAAATACCATTCATCATCATGAATGATCATCCACAATAAAATATAATAAAATCAACAGACCGTCTTGTGGCTGGATTTGCACAATAAAAAATATAAATCCATAGTCAACCTTGTGACTGGATTGGAAATGGGTCTTCTGTAGACCAGGCTAATTACTGAGCCTTTGCCAGCTTGGGCAATTATTTAAACATAACTTGGATGCACCAGCTTAGTGCCCATCCATTAAAATACATAAGAATCAGAAATCAAAACAATAATGCTGGGACATTTAAAACATTCTGATCATCATCAATGTTGTGGTCACTTGTACTGGCCAACTATAAACTTAACTTCTAATAAGATTAAACTAAAATAAAAGATAGTGCATGGGCTTTCAAGACTATCCTCTTTTGTGCCAACCAGGCTGATGATTGATCATCACTGGATGCCCCAAAAGCACTAATATACACATCTCCATTTATATAGTCATCCTGTGCATGAATCTAGCTCAGAGAACACAAGCTCTACTACTGTATGTGACCAAGGGATGATGGAAACAATGTTAACAATTAAATAAGCTTATTAATAAGAATCAAACAAATGATATTTAAGGTCTTATTGGATAACATTTCTGATTTTGAATAATACACAATAATAAAAGTTCACCGTGTGATTTACAAGATTACTACAAAATTCAAGTTATTGCATTAATTGCATTACTTCTTAATAAGCATCTATAAATGCATTTATATATCCATACACAGATGTGCATTTAATAATATACAATAGAACATTTTCAATCAACATAAAATAACTATAAAAAATGATAAAATGTTACATATGTGTTATACTTAATAAGCATTGGTATTTGCAATATAATTGACAGATATACACACACATACATGCGTGTGCACGAAATTTCTGAATATATTTAACTTGTTACATATAAATACTTTTTGTCACTTTTAAATTATATAAAATACATAGATTTACATATATGTTCTAATAAGTTCACTCAAAATGCGTATATATATCAGCACAGATGTGCGTTATATTAATTTATTAACACAAATTCAATTTTCTCAAAATAATAAATGCCATCAATTTTTACCTAAATGCGTCTATCCGACATGCATTGACACATAAATATGCACACAGAGTGCAGTACACTTGAGAAATTGACCTATTTGAATGGCTATACAATAAATGATTTAAAATAATCATTATAGATTATATATCTCAATTTAAAATGGTATTTCAAAAGAATATAAAAAATATTTCTTCACAAAATATATATAGCAAATCATCTCTCTTTTAGACATTTGACTCAAACAAATTATTTACTTGTTTTGCTTTTAGTTGTTAATTTATAATTTTAAAAGTCATTTTAGGGAATATTAAAATAAAATAACTCACTGTATATGCACGAGATGTGTTTAGCTGTGGTCCCCTGCTGTATTGATAAATAGCAGCATAAGTACATCAATTTCTTCAAGCTTTCTCTTGGTAAGCTTGGTTTCTAGCCCATCAGAAAAAATATAATTCTGGGCTTGTTGTCATCATCAGGGAAAAATATTCAAGTAATTGGTTGGCATATCATGAGCTTCCTTTTGTAGTCCAAGCAATTGTCAAGCTGTCTTCTAGAACATATTTAAGCAGCTAGTTGATCCATTTGAAGTGACCCTGGCCTCATGAATCAAAAATCTGCATACTATAGGCAGCTACTTAGATCTTCATAGGAGCTCTATATAACTCTTCTAGATATTTTGTCTTCATTTTTTTTCAGGCTATTGATTCAGAAGTGACCCAGCTTCAAGTAAATCAAAACTCCTGTGAAGGAAAATATTAGCAGCTCTGGATCTACTGTCCTTCCTTCATCTACATCAGTTCATGGTATCTATTCTGCCAACTCTCTGCTACAGCCAACAACAAACTGCATCTATCTATTTTGGTCAGCTAATTGCTGCCACTTACTCAAAAATTTTTAGTAGCCAAGCTGTTCTGGTCAGCTCTTACAAAAAACTACTATTCAGACTATTCTTTTTAAAAATCACTATCCAGACTGGAGCTAATTTTGTTATCAGCCCCTTTATTGAATCATCTGGGGGTGATAACAACACTGATTGAAAACAGAGTTTTATTTTTATCTCTCTAATCCCTTTGAATCTACCTACATGTTTTAATTAATTAAAAAAATTTCAAAAACAAGTACTGTGTTTTTATATTTCACAGAGTAATAATAATAATACAATATATATATATATGAATATATATATATATATATATATATATATATATATATATATATATATGATATATATATATATATATATATATATATATATATATATATATATATATATACAGACCTTTTAAAGCTTAATTTATAAAACAATATTTTAAATCGGAGTTATTATTTATTATTATTTTTTTTTTATTTCAATGAATGTAGAAAATATCTACTATAATTTTTGTCTGTGTTTATTTAAATATTTGAAAACCAGGCACTCTTCACAAATCTGGGAGCTTAATTCCTTTCAACTTTGTATATATATATATATATTTATGCACATACACTATATTAGTGTATCTTAGATAACCCAACTGATTACTATATATATATATATACTGTAACGATATATAAATATGTCGTTACATTAAATTGAAATAAAAACTTTTAAGTTCGCATATAAAAATAAGTGTATTAAAAAGAAAAAAAAACTAAACGCTAAAATTAAAATGTTTGTTAAACGTATATATTCGCACAGATGCTAAACTTTAAAAATATTTTTATTTAATAAATAAAAAAAGGTATTTGAATGTACTTTTTTTATAAAAAAAGATTTAAATATAAAAATAGTTTAAAAAAGAAATAACGTAAATAAAAATAAAAACAGGTATTAATTAATTCATGTAATCTGTAAATGGAAATGATTGTTCATTAATTATCCAAAAGCTGTCTAATTAAAAAGTCAGAGAGTAAATTAGATAAGAGAATAAAGAGATTTTATCTTGACCAATGGAAGCACCAAGCCTCAGCCCAGACCCGAATGAAAATTTGGATTAGTGACGTCTTTGTTCATTCAATCTGGAGATTTACTATAAAAAGAGAAATATTGAGTTCCAGTTCCAGCATTGTGTGTTTGAGAGTTGTGGTAGGATGCACATACCACACTCTCTATTTAAAAAAGAAAA
This sequence comes from Epiperipatus broadwayi, assembly GCA_028023455.1. Lineage (NCBI taxonomy): Eukaryota > Metazoa > Onychophora > Udeonychophora > Euonychophora > Peripatidae > Epiperipatus > Epiperipatus broadwayi. The sequence goes on along the minus strand of JAQFVV010012455.1, from coordinate 2,915,542 downwards.
AGGAAAAGACTGTGATACCTTGAACCAGCTATTGCCATCTCCAGAACATTATCTTCCAATGGAGGTGTCGTGGGAATTAAAAGCAGAAACCTGGACTCTTCTACCGTAAGCTACATTGACATGAACTCTAAATTTAAAAATAATTAAGAACTTTCGTTCAAGTTTATGAACTTCCATCTGACTTTTTTAAGTTTAAAATCAAATTAATAATGTTTAATTTTATATGTTTTCCGATTGATAAAAATCATTTCCATTTTTTTTTCTTATTGTATAAATTGTTTATTGTTTAAATTTTAAATGATGAAATTTACATTGGGTATAGACGTTGCATAGATTCTTTAGCAGTTGATTATGTTGTGGTTTTCACATTCGATTAGAATATATGGGTCAACAATATCACTGCAGCATCTTACAATGAATGCTAATGGGATTTGTATATTCCCTATGCAAGTGATGTTTATCTATGACTTTGTATTTTGATCGGTTGTGTTTAATTTGGAATGTTTTTGACCGTGGAATCTGTGCAGCTGATCTATACTCAACATTTTAAAACAAATTTTATAAAATTCATTTGTGTGAACGTATCTAAATGTTAAATTTAAGTTGGGCGTGAATGGCTATATAGTTTTGTAAAGTTATATTAAGGGAGGGTAATCTTGGGTTATTCATTTCGTAGTAGAATTGGCTCAATGGATTGGATATATTTGTGTAATTAGTAGATGTAGTATGAGATCCGCTACAGGCAGGATTGCATATATACGCCACACATCTTCTGTTTGCCTATGGATGGGTTTGTAAGTCGGCAGAAGACCGCAGTCCATTCCTATGGAGTTTTTTGTTTATTGTTCTACTTGCCAACAGATGTAACATTCCTGTTGGTGGAGAGTCAATGTCTTCTCTAATTCTACTTACTGTTCAGATATAGTTTTAACAAGGCTGTAAACCTTAGCAATGAGCGTCTGAAAAAATCGTCACTAGGGACCTCTGTAGGTCTTTAAAACGATTTTTTCAGACGCTCATTGCTAAGGTTTACAGCCTTGTTAAAACTATTACTGAAATAATAGTGAGCGTTTAATAAAATTTATAATTACTGTTCAGATGTACATTCCTGACAGTACAGTATTTTGTGTTGTCATATTTTCATGCTACATTGAATACATAAATGTATCAGATGGATTGGCGCCATTTTGACTACGAACTTTTGGTCTAAGGTTAAATAAGGGAAAGAATATTTTCTTTTCAAATGCAGACCTGTATAGTCTATTTATACTCAACTCACTAAATAAAAATTAAACTTATTGAAATCTTTTTAAATGTAAATTTACAAGTTAATATAAAAATCTAAAGGTTAAACTTATTCCTCGAATCTAGAATGATTTTTTATGTGCGTAAATAAATATTTTTGTGTTAATTTCTGGCAGTGGCTTTTATATTTAAGATATAAAATTTATATTTTATTATCTCTGCTACTCACTGAGCTAGTGACTTGGGCTAACAATCGGAATATTTAAATAAAGTGGAATCTTAACAGTGCGTATCTGCCTACTTTATAAATTTTTCTAGGCTCAAATGCCTAGATGGCACCCTGATAGTTGCAGATATTGTTTTTGCAGTTAGATTCGATCTCCACTTACTTCTGATTGTTATAATACTTTCCATAACACTTTATCTAGCACTTAGAAGAGTAATTCCTTTCAAGTGCAAAAACATTTACAGTTTACTATCTTGACTGTTTACTCTCTCATTAATGTCTGATTGTGTTTTTGTCTAAATAAAATTATAAGTGAAACTTTCCACATATTAAAATATTTTTATCAATTACATCTATTAAAATAATTAAATTATAATGTTTGAATACTAGTAAAAAGTCTATTAAAGAATATAAAATAGAAAAAGTTGTGAGACATATATATATATATGGAGGATCACCTTTTAGTTCAACAAAAAATCTGAAACAAAAGAGCTATTATAGATTAATGAAGATACTTGTTTAATTTCAGGGAGATTGCCAATTAATAAAGATTGACAATTTTCTGGTAATATCAAAAGGCAAAAAATTATCTTTTTTTACATGGATATTATCATTTTATTTTATTCTTTATTATGATGACAATTCATGAAAATACTTACTTTAATATATATATATATTAAAATAGTACAGACAATGTTGCATGGCATATTTAATTTAAATGTAAAATTAATGCTTTATTGCAATAGATAAATACTTTTTTTTTCCAAAAACGTAGGAAAAAAAAACGAAATAAAAGTTATATAATACTGTATGATGGAAAGTTAGGGAAATAATTGAGTCAACTATTCTAGTTGTTTTAACAGCTATTAAAAAAGTAAAAGAGAATATAGCTTGATAAATTAATGTATTAGTATAAAAAGAAAAATGAGGGAGAGTTTGAAAAGTTATTTTTACTAATCTTCAATATTGCTATTAAAAGTTGAATAAAATTTTTAATCAATTAAATAGTATTCAGAATTAGGCAAAAAAGTAGAATAAATTATTCATAAAGATTAAAATATTATAAAAATAGAAATGTATTATAATATTGTAAATTTTTAATAGCAAAAGGAGTTTTATTTGAAAATATTAAAGTTTATAGTTATTTTATTATAAATTGATAACAAAAAGTTTGTAATAACCAAAGTAATTATACATGAAAATAATAATTATAATAATGGTAAGTAAAAGCTATATGTTAATTTTCTTATATAAAGTTAGCTAATTAATCAACAGAAGATTAGAGTATGAATTTGAATTCATCACAGAGGTTTATTTATGAAGTGGGAACTGAACAATATGGGATTTTATTTAAAGATATTATTTATTTAGTATATTAGCAATGTTTTATTAAATTTGTGCTATTTGTGCTCTTGATTTATGATAGTGGCAAGTGAAAGACTGCAGTTCATGAAGTATTTATAATAAAATTATAAAAATATGGTGATTCACACCAGTTATTTTACTAATTTCATGAAGAATATGCAATATGCAGAAATAGGTACCTGAATCAGCAACTATCTCTTTTAATGTATCATTTCTGAATAGTTCAAGAATTTAGTTTCATCCAATTGGATGTGTAATTGTCATCTCCTGATCCACAAAACCTTAATCCTTTCTTTTATTTTTAAAGCAGATATGAATAAAATTCATAAGAGAAATATGATAATATTAAATCGTGCTATCACACTTACGACGACGTAAAGCTGTAACAACAAATAAAAAAATAAATTAAATGGCTGAGAACTTTCAAGAAGATGTACTTCTCATAATCATAACCAGTTATGACTCGTTTTTTGAAATCATTGTATAAATACAATATAAAAATTTTATGCAAATGAGTCATTAAGACCATCTTTTTGATATAGCAAAACATAGTTCTTTATGATTAATGGCAAAGGAGTCCTCTGCTATAAAGTAAGCCTCCTTTACCTTATGCTTAACATCATGCATCTCAGTACAAACCAATTTTGCAGATGTGAGTTTGAACTCATGTCCTGATACTTTTTGATGTGCAAAAATTATCCATTCTGGGTTAGTATGTGCCTTATTATATCTATACTTATGCTGAGACATCCTAGTAGCTATGGTGGCTCTTATTTCACCATAGTATGAAACTTTACAGCCATTGTGAGGGCATGCCAATCTGCATATTGTATTTATATAATGATTTCAAAGAATGAGTCATAACTGGCTATGATTATGAGAAGTACATCTTCTTGAAAGCGTTCAGCAATTTAATTTATTTTTCTATTTGTTGTTACAGCTTTACATTGTAAGTGTGATAGCACAATTTAATATTATCATAATTTAGACAAACGTAAAGTATAAATCTACTGGTTATTACTTAATAAGAGAAATATGTAAAAAATAAATTATCAGTAGTTCTAACTGCTGAGAAAAAACAGTAACCTCAAAATTTGTATTAAAATTACTGATTTAAGTAATGTGAATCCACGAATCAAGACATTTTCAGGTTAGTATAATTGCAGGTAAAGATTAAAATACCAGGTGAGCCTGTTTTAAATATATTTTTTGATTAAGTTTAAAAATCAATTACTACTAATTTTTGGTTATTTTAAATACGTGTCTGCATATCTAAATTATATATTGAATTATTTTTATACTTTATTAATATAGATTTGATTTATGTAATATTTCAAAATAATAATTATTATCATAAAGTTTTTTCTTATCCAGAAGTCATTGCATTAGTTACCTGCACATACAAATGATATATCTATATTTACTATTCCTGATGTTAGGATACAATTACTTATTTTGTATTTTAGTCACAATTTGCCACTTATGGCAGGTTCCAGCTTGCAACATCTGTGCTGAGCTCCCAAGAAACCAATGTTATTAGAAGAAGAAGAGGTGTGGAGGACAGATAAATGAAAAAAAAATTGAATTTTCTGCTAATATCAAGAGATTTTTAAACATCATTACTGACAGCAACATGGCTGATAGCAGTTCATCATATTCTATTGATAATTCCTTAGAAAACTTCCCACAACATGAAGAAACCATATTAGATAATAAATTATCAAGCATTTCAAAAATTCATAGCAGTAAAAGAAGTGAAATCAATTTTTCTAACACAGAAACTTCCAAAAACACATTCAGTCATAATTCTAAATATATTGCAAATTCCCTTTTGCTGCTAGACATTGACAATAATGTTCACATCATTGAAAAAACTGGGAAAAAACTAACACTAATCAAAGAAAAAGATTTAAAAGTAAACTCTTCATCAAAAGAAGTCTCAATTAGAGTTAATCACTTCCACGGAGGCTCTCCAAAAGGCAATAAATTGGTGAACTCTAATTCCTGCTTTAATGCCCAACATATATGCTCCCATCACTAAATTTTTAAAAACTGATAATTCCCACAATACAATCATAAACAACATGGAAATTGAAGAAGAAACCACCCTAGAAATATCCCAAGACCATCACAAAAACGAATTTACTACACAAAATTTTAATGAACAACAATACAAAGATTTGAATCTAAGATTTAACCAAACAATTCTCACTGTCTTATATATATCTTTTATCAATCAGAACAATGATAAAACTGTCATGTGATTTGTTCAAGTTCCCATTTGAACAATTTTGCTCCCTAATCAAAGACAAGACTTGGGGAGGGAATCAATAGAATATTATTCCACCCCAATGACTGGTATATCACCATTGAATTTGTGGATTGGCCATGCAGGAACAATTTCATTATTAGTTTAGTAAGAACGCTGGGAGCCTGATTTATCTGCTTCATTGACATGTTGAGACCCACTACAATAAATGGAAAAATTAAAAACTGCATCTTAGATTTTGATAGAGACCATCTGCAGAACATTCTTGTCTTATTTGAAACCATAAAAAGGTTTAATTATCTACCTGAGGAGAGAGCAGGAGACTAAATTCTATCTAACTCAGCTAGATTCAACATAACTTTAAAATGGAATTTGGCTCCTTGGACATTCCAACTGTAGTACTGTGCAAGGGCTCTCCTATGATTATTTTCCTCTATGGAATAAGACCCCAGTGTTTTTAATGCACTGAGTAAACTCATCTCATCAGAGATTGTCCAGGCAAGACTTGTTCCTTCTGTGGCCTAAAAAAATGCAATCACAGGTGCAATGGAGGTACTGAGAATATTCCAATGATCAGCTCTAATTATTTAAAAGCTATCAATGGGGATAATACACAGCTTAACAATGATAAAGTTAGGGTCCATGAAAACAAACTCACAAAAGAGATATATATTCAATTCGTTAACAAACACTACAATGAAACAACTCCACTAACAACCTTTAGTCAAGGGAAAAATAAAAGACTCCTTATAAAACCAAAAAACAGCCATAAGCTCATCACTAGTCAATGCATACTTACTAGTCAACAATTAATTGCGCTTTGAAGACTCCAGGGAGAGTGTGATGGCAGCACAGACAGCACATTTACAGAAGACAAAAGACCCGATTCTAAAGACAACAATGAAGAACCTGTCTGCTATTCTGCAGGCAGTAAAAAGGCTGTGACTTATAGCCAAGACTCTTTGAAGGCCAATCTAAAGCCATCTGACATTACAAAAAAAATAGACATAGAAACCAGAACTATGCCAAAGAAAATAACCTATAAGAAAAAAGCATTTCCAGAGGTGGCCCTGACATTCTTGGAAGTGGCAACCCATCTACAAGTGACACCAAATATGATGCATCTAGTGATTCTCAAACTCCTAATTCAAAATCATCCCAGCCCAGGCTCTCTAAGTGTATCAAGAGAAAATTCCGGTCAAATCACAAGTACAGTCTCAAAGAAGATGTGAATCCTCAGGGCCAACAGATGCCAAAAGATAAACAAACTGCTGACAGCAGTGAGAAGTAAGAGCTGCATCCCATAAGAACAGACAAAAAGTTAAAAGCATTTGATATGCAAAATGTTCAACACTTTGAGGAAATGAGCCACCATGATAACTGGATGGATTGGTCCACTAATCATGAAGACAACTGTAAAACAGAAATACATGTGGACCTTCATATGGTCTTTGCTATCCAAATGATCTCCACATTGAGCATCTTGGTACAGCTTTTGGAACCTGGAGATAAGAACCATAAAATTTTTGATAGTGCTTAATGTATTTCTGGTGGAAGGGGGGTAATGCAAAACCCCACAAACTACACTGCTTAAATCATTTGCAAAGCATTGGATTAAACATCCATGGGATTAATTCCATTACTCATGTCTTTGCCATCAGGCAGTGAGTGGTTCTTACAAAACTAACCACATCTTTTGCTTCTGAGTGAAACTAAATATCATACCCATTCTGTTGGCATGATAAGAGACATCTTGTGCAAACTAGGATATGTTGAATTCTCTTTTGGATTTTCTGCATCTGTAGGGATCAGAATCCTTATCAATATCAAATTTCTACTACATGATTTTAAAATTCTTTATAAAGATAGCAACTCATAATAATTAATCTAAACTATGAGAGAAATATCTTCAATGTAATATATGTTTACACCAATAATTTTGATTCCAACTATCTAAAATTAACACATATAAACATGATGCTAGCAAACAATCATTGGATTTTGATACTATTGGCTGACTTCAATATATCTTATGGAGACTTCTGTAGAAAATATCTTTACCAGGCTGATGAGTGGGAAAGGCTTTTTCCTGCTGGAGTTTTTCTCATTTTATACTAAAAACTACAAAATCTTGATAGACCTGGTTTTTTTATTCACCAGAGATCCATTTCCTATTGCAGGCTTCACTCAAGCTTGTTACTTTTACCAATCACCTAGCTCTCATGGTGGGTTTTGAGGTAGGAGGTGGGTATTCCTCTGGTGGACTCTATGGTAAGACCATGAGAATGATGACAAAGGTCAACATGTCTGAAGCCATATTTTCTGAAACATATACCCTCTTTCAGAAGATAAACATTATGGCCATCTCAGCTGAGGAGGTATGGTTCTCTATCTGTATTCTGCAAACCCTGCTCAACCATCACTCCTGGAAGTGCAAGGGTCTACTAGCCTACTAAAAGACTTAGACCCAATAAGCACATGCTGAAAATCACTCCCAAGCCATGTTGCAAACATAGAGGACATCCTATGCCTCAAAAACCCAATATAGGGTCAAGCAAAAAACCCTTGCTAAATACATTTCCATCAAGAGAACAGGTATATTTTTTATGGCCCAGCATTTCTGGACCTGAGGATATCTTAGATTGGCACTGGAAATGAGAAAAAATCCACCCCTGCTTCTATTTCTATCAATGGCAAGTCACTTCTAGGAACCCCACTGCTTAAAGCCATAGATGATTACAAAAAAGGGAACAAAATGTTTTAAACTGTATTTTTGACAAATTTTGTTGCATTATCAAGTTTTTTTGTAATTATCTAAAAAACAATTTTTTTTAATTTTTTTGTAGAATATTTAAAAAATAGTTTAAAATTTAGCATTTCCATTTTTGTTTTGTTTTTTTAAATGAAAGTGCAGTCAAATTCAATAAAAAAAATTTAATATCTAAGATAAAAATGATTTGAATGCCTTCTCTTGTAGTAGCATTTATCATAATAAAAAAATAAAAAAAGCTTGTTTAGAGCTCATTAGCATGCTCTTAATTTATATATAATATATATTCTATTTTTAATATATATATATATATATATATATATATATATATATATATATATATATATATATATATATATATATATATATATTTTTTTATATATATATATATTATATATATATATATATAATTCAAAGAGTGACAAGATTAGTTATACAACTTAATAGCAGATACCAAATGCAGATAATTCAGGTTTATGCCCCAACAAATTCTCATAGTGATGAAGTAGTAGAAGATTTTTATATGGATGTACAAAAGACTTTTGATCAGAGTAAACAACATTTTAAAATTGTTATGGGAGACTTTAATGCTAGAATTGGTAGACAAATGAAAGATGAAATTGCTGTAGGTAATTTTGGTTATGGTAATAGAAATGAGAAAGGACATAGACTTGTGGAGTTTGCAGAAAAAGAAAAACTTTATATTATGAATTCATTTTTTGAGAAAAATGTTAAAAGGAAATGGACATGGAAGCATACAAATGAAGGTACAGCAGAATTGGATTATATTTTGACTAACAGAAAATACATATTTCAAGATTGTAATGTTCTTAATAAATTTAACACAGGAAGTGATCATCGATTAGTAAGGTGTAAGTTACGTGTTAATGTAAAACTAGAGAGACAAAAATTATTAAGAAAAACAATATTTACAGTTGATATTCCTAATCTTCAGAAACATTCTAATGAATTTAAATTAGAACTTACAAATAGGTTTCAAGTGTTAGGAGATTTTGAACATGATTCAGATTTGAATGAAATTAATATGAAAATAACTGATACACTTTTAAAAACTGCAACAAACATAGCTGGTAGAAAAAAGCAGCAATTGACTAATAAAATTTCTACTGAAACTAGAGAATTTATGAAGAAAAGAAGGAATATGAAGATATACAAAAATGATGTATTAAAAAGAATTGAATATCTCGAATTTTGTAAAATGGTACGGAAAAGAGTTGAAAATGATATAAGAAAGTATAACTGTGAAATAGCAAGGAAAGCTGTAGAAGAAAATAAAAGTCTCAAAAATGTTAAACAACATTTTGGTATTGGTAGGAAATTTATATCTGCAATAAGAAAAAAAGATGGAATTATTACTAAAAAGAGAGATGACATCATGAAATTGGTAGAAGATTTTTATCAAGAATTATATAGTAATAAAGAACAAGTACCTCCTATATCTATTACATCTTCCAAATTGCCCAGAATTTTAAATGAAGAAGTGAGACATGCAATTAAGTGTATGAAGAAAGGAAAGGCTCCAGGAAATGATGGAATTGTAATTGATATATTAAAAGAAGCAGGTGAAGAAATAGAAACAATTTTAGCAAAGTTATATACCAAATGTCTAAATGATAAAGATGTACCGGAAGATTGGAAGAATGCAGTAATAATATTAATATTTAAAAAAGGTGATAAAGAAGATATTAGAAATTACAGACCTATCAGCCTTTTATTTATCAGTTTTATATAAAATTTTTACCAAGATAATTACAACTCGTCTACAGAGAACTTTGGATTTCCACCAACCAAGAGAACAAGCTGGATTTAAAAGTGGTTTTTGTACAATAGATCATATCCAGGTATTGAGAGAAGTCATAGAAAGGACAAACGAATATGAGTCGTCATTATGTTTTGGATTTGTAGATTATGAAAAGGCATTCGATTCTATACACATTTCTTCAGTGATTAAAGCATTGGATCATCAAGGTATAGATCCAGGATATTGTCATATTTTAAAGAATATTTATAAAAATGCAACAGCAACAATTAGATTACATAATGATTCTGGAAAAATCAACATTGAGAAAGGTGTAAGACAAGGTGACTCCATATCTCCAAAACTCTTTACAGCAGTGCTACAAGAAGTATTTTGTGGATTAAAATGGGAAACTAAAGGAGTGAAAGTAAATGGAGAGTATTTAAGTCATGTAGATTTTGCAGATGATGTAGTTGTTTTTGCAAATAATGCTTCAGAGCTGCAGGAAATGTTGCAGGAGTTAGCAGATGAAAGTAGAAAAGTAGGACTAAAGATAAATGTTAAAAAGACTAAAGTAATGTTTAATCGATTTGCTCAAAATATGAAAATAAAGATTGATTATGAAGAATTAGAAGAAGTTAACAGTTACAAATACCTTGGTCAGATTATTAATACAGATGAAAACATAATGGAGGAAATTAATCATAGAATTAAACTTGGTTGGAGTGCTTTTGGTAGAAATAACTTGATACTAAAAGGAAATATGCCTATGTGTTTGAAAAGGATGGTTTTTAACAAATGTGTTTTACCAGTTCTTACTTATGGATCTGAGACTTGGACACTTAATAGAAGAGCAATACAGAGACTTCAGACCACTCAAAGGAGTATGGAGAGATGTATGTTAGGAGTAACAAGAAGAGATCGAAAATGCAATGTATGGGTAAGACAACAAACAGATGTTACTGACCTTATTGAAAAAATTAAAAGATTGAAATGGAGTTGGGCTGGACATATTGCTAGAAGAGATGATAATAGATGGACAATTGAAATTTTAAACTGGATTCCAAGAGATTGTAAAAGACCCAGAAAGAGACCACATGTGAGATGGATGGATGAAATAAGAAAATGTGCAGGGGTGTTGTGGAGAAGAGAAGCTAAAGATCGGAGAAGATGGATTAAACTTGGAGAGACCTTCATCCTGCAGTGGATTGATAATGGTTGATGATGATGATGATGATGATATAATTCAAACAAATATATTTGTTTGAATTATTATTATATGATTTAAAAATACAGACATTTAATGGTTGTAGTTATATATATATATATATATTATTACTGTAGTTTCTATAACATAATATATTAAATTTTATTTTTTGCCAATGTTATAATGTTATATATGATAAAGGCATTTTTTTAGGAGAAAATAGAATATTTAATGGTAAGTAATCTTTATAAACTCATTATAAAAAAATGTTAAAAAATAATATAATTTAAATTTAAAATCTATATTGCATTAAGCATGGTCTGAGTATTAAATAAAAATTAGTTAAGTAATAATTGTATTTTAGGCAATGCATATATATTTCAATTTATTTTAGTGCATTTAAATTTTAGCTTTAATCATATGTTAAATTGTACTTTTTTGCAAAGATAATTTACATTTATAATGAAAACTTTTGTTATCTTTATTGCATCAGAAGTTAGTATAAAAATATTGAATAACAACTAGACCAATAAGGTATATTTTTACTCATAATTGAACTCTATTACTGTATAGCATCTAATTTTGCTTTTAATTACACAATAAATAAATCTTGTCAATACTTTTTGAAAAAATAAGAATAATAAACATTTTAAAAACAAATGTTAACATTTTTTATGGTCATAGTAATTAATAGGTTATTTTTAACTAAAGTAATCTACAAATTTGCTAGTGATTGCTATGTTAAATCTTTATATAAAAGCCTCTTATATGTAGAAAAAAATAAAACACACCCACACACACACACACACACATATATATATATATATATATACAATAGTAATGAATATACCTACACATAAGTAATTTATACTATTTTTATTTCAAAGGTTGGTTTTATATTTATATACAATAGTAATCAATATGCATACACTGAAGTAATTTATACTATTTTTATTTCAAAGGTTGGTTTTAAATTGCCAATTATTAATCTTATAAACTTTGAATTTGTACAGATCAGAAAAACATTGTATATTTTAAACAATCAAGAATATGTTTTAGTTACAAAAAATAAGAAAATGAAATAAAAAAGGCAGTATGTTATTTGCTTATATTAAATATTTCCTATATATGTAAATAGAGGGATTTGAACCCAGGATTTTTCTGTTTATTCATCCTCTTCTCTATCTCAAGTAATGATTACATATGACCACACATATGCAAAAAAGATACATGATTCCCAATATACATATTTTGTGCAGAACCAGCACTCATCAGTTGGGTGAAATCATATATTCCCATGAACAGTTCTTAATATATATTATGATAATAATTCCTCAAACTTTAATGGACAGGCTTTAATCTTCTCACTCCTCCAACTTATTCAACCATCCATTTTATTGGAAACCTGACAATAGAATGTTCAAAGCCCTTGTGGGATTTGATATTATAGTCAAACCCATGTAGACATAGTGCCATAAAATTACATATTGGTTGAAAAATAGATTACTTCTTAATATAAATTTGGCCAATTCTTTTCCTAGTAATATATATGGTGACAAAATGTCTGAGAATATCTGGGGCTAATTAGTTTGACTTAATTTCTACATGGATGTGTCTATAATATCAAATTCAACAAGGGCTTTCAGCCTTCTATCGTTATTTTTTTAATAAAATGGATACTTGAATAATTGAAAGGGTGAGAAGATTGAAGTCTATTCCATTAAAGTTTGAGAAATTGTTATCTTAATATAAACCAAGCACTGATTGTATATATGTGTGGAAGAATATGATCTGGTCTAACTGATGAGTGCTGGTTCTGCACAAAATACCTATATTGAGGATCTTATATTTTTTTATGTGTGGGTGGTCATGTGTATCTGTTGCATGAGATAGATTGGAAAATGAATAAACAAAAAATCCTGAGTTTAAATTCCTCTATTTATATATATAGGAAAAGTCAGTATAAGAAAATGGCATACTGTTTTAGAATTGCACATTGCTTGGGAAATAGATTACACTTTAATGTAAGTGCAGCCCATTCCTCTCTTATTAATGTCCAATAATATCACAGGTGGGTATAATTTTAATATCAAATCCAACATAGGCTTTGAATGTTCTGTCATTGGTTTTTATTGAAATGGATGGTTGGAAAGAATGAGAATATTGAAGCCTATTCATTAAAGTTTTAAAAATTATTTTAATATAAATCGAGCACTGATCATGTGATGTTTAGTGGTTTACTGATTAATATGTAAGTGTGGGAGATAATGATCTGTCCTGATAAATTCTGGTTTTACATAAAATACATATATTGGGATCATGTATATTTGTCACATGTGTATGGCCCTGTATATTGGTTGCTTAAAATAGAGTGGAGGATGAATAGATGGAAAAATTTTGTGCAGGTGATTTTTGATAATCAAAGTAAAAAATTAAGAAGTATTTTTAAATCAAAGTAAAAATAAAACAACAAGATAATAATAAAATTAAATTCAAATTCTGTTAATTATAATTATTCTTTATTGTGAGGTATTTACAAACAGTAAGATTCATTATAAAATAAACTATATTTAAATAAAGGATACTTGTAATTTTTTAGATATTTAATTTTACTCTTTGACAACACATATTTATAAATGTATTTTTCATTAATTGATAATTTTGCTTGTTTTAATTAGAAAAATATACTAGATTCCAAACTATTATAAAATAAAGTAGGCTAATTATGTGATTTTCTTTAGAAACAAAATAATTACATACAAGAGGGTAACAAAAGTAATCAGAATTTTACATTAAACAACTTTTTATTTTTCAAGTGCTATAAATTTAATCTCTTTCAACTTAATGTCTGTTTGGTGCAATACACCAGTCTAAATATATTTTTCATTTTTTAAAGTAGTCCAGAAACACTAGAAAAGGAATGCCTTTTAATGCCTGTGACATTTTTTAACCTCTTCTAAATCTAAAAAAAAGTTGAAACATATTTTTATTTGAGAGATTAAAAAAAATTGCACAAAGTAAAATCAGAGATTGTAGCTGATAGACAAGTGGGCTGTGTTGAATTTAATTTAAAAAGTTTTTTGCATTCAAAACTTTGAGAGATGATACTTTGTCAGGGTGAAGCTTGCATTTCTCTCTTTGCCACAAAATGGGACACTTAGATTTTACTTATGTAAATGTTTCAGAACTAGCAGATTAAATGCCTAATGATTACAAAATAAACCTGAGAGAAAAATGCCATTTGCATTAAAAAAATCAGCTTTGTTTTGACTTTGGACTTCACTCACCATGCTTTTTAGGGATATGGTGAATTTAACATTTCAATTAAACCTCCCACAAACTTGTGTTTTTTCCAAGATCAGTTTGCTTGTAATCTGTTACAATCATGTTTTTCATGCATTTTCTATAAATGAAAACAGAATTTCACTTAGTTCAATCATTTCAGACGTAAAAATGGCCAAATAAGTGAAATGCACTTTACAATTAAAAAGTGCTATGTGATATCATGATTTTACTTGGGGATTTCATTTAGCAGATAGACGTACAAGGGTTACTGCAAGGAGTGTGTAACAGCAGAAGCATATACCACAATGTGTGCATAAATGAGAGAATAATTCCAATTATTTTTGGGTTCCTCATATAATATAAAATTCTTACAGAAGTCTGATGATGTGAATAATCATATGCAGAGGATTTTAAGTAGAATAGATATATATGAAATATTTAAATCATAAATAACTCAGAATGTGTGAGACTGAACAGGAAGTAGCTGAATCATTCACTGAGTTATATACTGCGAATTAATTCTCAAAAGACAGACATGCTAACTATCTTTTGATAGTTTATTTACATTACATAATTTGTTGGATGCTTCAGTTATTAACTGTTCAGATACAAGAAATATTGTAAATATTTGAAAACCAGCACTCTTCACAAACCTGGAGCTTAAATGTAAGTATAGGGGATTTGAGTTCAGACTTTTAAGTACCCTTCACCTATCCACACTATCTCATACAACTGATACACATGACCACACACATATAGAAAAGATAAGTAATCACCAATATACATATTTCATGCTAAACCAGCACTCATCAGTTGGTCCAGATTATCATCACACACACACACACACATATATATATATATATGGCAATATTTATGCAAATATATATTTTCTTTCTGGTTTTCCTTTCAAGCATGTCAGATATACATTTAAAATTAGATAGTAGTTGTAATAGATGAAGGATAAGAACTTATAGCTTAACAAGGAATATTTTATTTACTAATTTTTAATTTTTTACATTTGTTATATTAAGGGGATTTTAACCCAGACTTATAAGTTCCCTACAGTCATCCACTCTATCCAATATAACTGATACACGTGACGACATAATGTGAAAAAGATAAATGATCTCCAATATTTGTATTTCATGCTGAACCAGCATTAATCATTTGCTCCAGATATATATATATATATATATATATATATATATATATATATATATTGTAACGGGCACATGACGATCGAAGGCTAAACTTCCCTTTTATGTGTACATAATGGGGAATTCTATAATTCAAAATCATTCACTTTCTGGCGCAAGCAGAGAGAAATACGGAAATAGACGAGTCTATCTCTGTATTTGACTGAACCTATATGCTATACGAATACAGCCCCAGGTTATATTTCCCAATCAACTTTCTCCCAACTGCTGTAAGATCTGACAGAGTTACAGCGCTTGGATGATTTATAAATTTAACAGAATCAAACACTGCACCACCAATTTCCACGTGTTAATTCAATAATCAAAAAAAAAAAAAGAATAATAGTTTTCCCACCCTAAGACTAGACTATCCCTTTTTGGACATGGCGAAGAATGAGACAAGACAGATTTAAATAGAAAAAATATATTTAATAGAATAAATCAATCATAAAAAACGATCTATAAAACACATTAACATTAAATAAAACAGATTATGATCTATAGTGCTACAAGAAAAAGAACACATAAAAAAAACTCTTATAAATGATGGTACATTTATAAATCGTCATTCTGGGTATTTATCAAAAAAAATATTCAAGAATGTCTTTATCATTCACAAAAAGCATGTGGCCATTGTCTAAGTAAACGATGTGCACATTGAAATATATAAAAAATAGTATGTATCTTTACCTAGGTTTTAGTCTCTGAATTTATCCGACGTCCTGCCGACCGCCACGTGGATTTCTCCACTTCTTTAGGAAGGATGGTCGCTCATAGGTTAGATTTGGTTGTGTATAGCTTCTCAGTGTTAAGGCATCAAGGACGAGGCATCAAGGACAAGGCATCGAGGACGAGGAAACTAAATGAATCCACCAGCAGGCACTATGATGGCAGTTATTACATCTTGACAAGAATCATTAGTACAGTAAGTCTGGATCGACCAGCAATCACGATGGCCTTAGCCAGCCATTCTATATGAGACACCGATGTTAAAAGTCATATTTGTTAACTATATCGGTTGATTATCGGAGCTGTGTTTTACCACCCTCTCAACACGAAGTCTCTAGCTCTATTCTCTCCTGAAAACTTTTTTTTTAATTAAAAAATTCCACCAGCCTTTGTCCTTCTGATCCTTTGTTTCACTTTTATTCACACCTTCTTTCTTACTATGCCTTCGGCCATATGTAAATTGGTTTTACCCACTCTCGTAGCACTATGTACCTTTATTTATTTCAATATTCTTGATTTTAATTAAACAGATTTTAATACATGTTTTTCTTTTTTTTTCTTTTTAAATTTGGACAAGCATTTATTATTTCTGTCTATATCCTGCTTCAAATACACTCCATACACGCATTTCGTTTATCGTCAAATGTGTACTTTAAAACCCAGATCCTTATCTTTTGATCATGTCTAACTTTCTCTGTTTTGCGCGCTATTTAAGGTTTTTTTTTTTTTTTTTTAAACTTTACTTTCTTTCAAAATTGGATTTTAACTTGCATTTTATTTATATTTCTTTATCGCTTTATTTTTTAACATACATTTCCAATATCTCTAATTTTATATTTTAATTTCACCAAAACCCGAACTTTGGAGGGTAAAAGATAAGAATCTTTTGATTCCAATTCCCTCTCTTTTTTTAATTAGTTGAAACATTTCTTTGTTGTGTAAATTTTTCCAAGCTCGCTTTTTCTTTTTTGATTTTTTTTCTTCCAAACATAATATTTAATATTCTTTGAATGTTTAATATTTATATGTGTGACCGCAGTATGTGCGATCATCACAATATATATATAATTACAATTTTGTTTTAATTAATGGACATTTTATTTATATTATATATATATATAATCAATGCTCAGTTTATATTAAGATAGCAAATCTTCAAACTTTAATGGACAGGCTTCAATCCTCTCCACATTTAGTTTATTACAGTAATTAAAATTAGATTGTGTGATTATTTACAGTTAAACTATTACGCTATGCTTTAAGAAAAACTTTGAGTCTCTACAAATTTTATTTCATATATTAAAATATTAGCTAGACATAATATTAAATAAAACAATTTACATATTTTTAATCATTTTATTACATTATCTTTAACATTTCAACAGTTACGTTTTATCATTATAGTGAATAAATAATCAGTCAATGTTAAGCTAATGTTTTTATTAATCACTATTTGATTAAGATAATTTATTTATTTCATTTCAAACTAATACATTTTTGCACTCAATGTTATTGATATTTTGATAAGACTTATTTGTTTGGTTTTTCATTTGTGAATATTTTACGCTGGTACAATTTGTTGCCGGAATCCATAACCCAATGATACTTTCAGCTTAACTAAGTGATAAATTTTTTAAATATTCATTTATGAATATTCACTCTTTTATGGCTTTGGAGCTCCAAGTATCTGATGTTATTAATATATCTAAATTTGAATACTTCATATTTTTATATTGATACATATTTTGATGCCCTAATGCATGGCTTGAATAGTAATCAGTTACCTGAGATTATTGTCATACATTTAATATGGAACATGTGAAAAATATATTTTTTTGTAAAACCCGGAACAGAAAATTCAATTGTAATTATAATTTTATTGGTCATTTTAAAATAATATGGATAATAAATAATTCTTATGTCCAACATATTTTTGACAATCAATTAAAAAATTTTTTTTAACTACATAAAAGTATTTTGTAGATAAATTTTATTGTTATATTATAGGATAGATATAGAGATTGTAGGTACTTTACCAAATAATAGTAGTAGTTGAATATTTTGAGCACTTTGAGATCGTTTTATTGACAGATTCTCGGCTAACTGTAGTTGTCTGGTGAGCAGATGCTGGTAAAAATATTTGTTACTAGAATATTTAAGTAAGTAAAACGAATTGAATTTAGGATTTTCAGTCTATATTTATCTTTCACTTTATTTATAACAACCAACACACATGTACATGCAAAAAAGGTAGATGATCCACAATATATATATATATATATATATATTGTGGAGATCGAGTGCTAGTTCTGACCAATATATATATATATATATATATATATATATTGGTCAGAACTAGCACTCGTCAGTTGGTCTGGATTATAATCTCCCATACATAAATATGAACAGTGCTTGGCCTATATTAAGATAGCAATTCATAATATTTTAATAAACAGGCTTCAAACTCCTCACTTTTCCAACTATTCAATCAGCATGCCTTCCAACTATTCAATAATTGAATAATTGAAATGGTGAGAAAATTGAACCCTGTCCATTAAAGTTTAAGAATTTGCCAATTTAACATAGGTTGAAAACTGATTGTAATATATATGTGTGGGAGATTATGATCTGGCCTAACTTATGAGTGCTATTTCTTGCAGATCATCTATTTTTTTCACATGTATGAAGTCATGTGTGTGGCTGTTTAAGATAGGATGGAGGACGAATATAAACTAAAAAATCCTAAGTTCAAATCCCTCTATTTGTTTATATATAGAATATTTATTTAATATATTGTATATATGTATGTTTCATGTTTGAAACTAACATACTATAATGGGTGCTATTAATATTGAGTCACTGGGAGGGACTGAAAAAAGCAAATCAAATATTTTGAGAATGATTCTTAGTAAATTGGAAGAATTCAAAGATGAGTCAATTAATAAATTCAAAAAATTAAATAAAAGTTGATAATAAAGTTGAGAAATTAAAAGCTGAGTCAAAAGAATTAAAAGATAAATTTGATAAGTCTAATTGTTACTTGAAATCATTAAAAGTTGCTTTTAATAATAAAGATGACAAATTTAAACTCAAATTTAAGGCCTCAAATGTTTGATTTGAAGAGTATTTTTCTGAAAGTTTGGGATGATGGTGTTTTAGTTGTATTTGCGTTGGACTATGTCCATCACCTGATATGAGTATCGAATGTCTTTAGATAAATTTAACTTTATTTAAATATTCCAAATACATTCAACTGTTAGTAATAGCACACAGGTTAATATATGCACAACATTTCAAGAAGTATAATTCTCCTTTCTTCTTCAGGTGTTTCTGGCCTGATCAGTGCAGTACTAGCATGGAAATCAAATATGGACTATTAGATTCTTTGACTATTGATTTTTGAAGAAAATGCTCTAACCATCTGAGAAATTTCATATACTTATTTATGAGGTTCCTCCTGATTTCTCCACTTTTTTTCTAAAAACAAAGTTAATTAGTGGTTTCCATACATTATCTATAGTCATACTAAATGACTTATGGAATTGTTTGCCATTGTCATGTAATCAGATTCTTTAAATTTTCATCCTTGTACCTTTTCTTCTTTGTCCAATGTTTTTGTATTTCTCCAATTGAACATATGTTCATTGGTACATACATGGTCTGCCAACTTAGATACATCTGTTTTCTCTCTTTTAATCATCAGTTTGTGTTCTTGCAAGTGCTTTTCAATGGGATGACTGGTCTAACCAATATACATATTTCCACATTCAAGTGGTATTTCATAAATGCGGTTATTCTTTTCAGCATTTCAAGTTTAGGCTCTGTAAATGTTAGAATTCCTCACAGTGTGGTATGGCTGTGGAAAACTGTTCTGATATTATACTGATCACAGATTTTTTTTAATTTGTCTGCTATTTTTAGTATGTATAGGTACACTACAGTATCAATAAATGTTTTTCCTTTTGATGGTTCTTTTTCTTTCTCTATTTAAACTGTTCTTAATAACAGCTGATGGATAACCATTTTTCATAAGCGTTTGTTCAATATAGATCTTTTCTTTTTACAAATTGCTCATTTCTGAACAAACTTCTTTTGCTCTGTTCCATAGTGATAGTATAATTCCATGTTTTGTGTTTCAGTGTGATTGGATGTATAGACTAAGTATTTTCCTGTATGCGTGGGTTTATGGTAAACTGTAGTTTTTTTTGTCATGAGGAAATCTTTACAGAAGAACTTCTAAGAACGACATCTTTTGTTCTTCTTCTGATTTTATTGTGAATTTAATTGAAGAAAATATGTTGTTGAAGTCTTTGCAGAAAATTTGTAATAGTGTTTCACCATGTGGCCATACAACAAACATATCATCTACATAGTGAAGACAAACTTTAAGTGAATATGGAATAGTTTTTATGGCTGTGGTTTCAATTTCTTCTGTTTAAATATTGCTAATCAGGGATGATAATGGTGAGTCCATAGCCATTCCTTGATTTTGTTGAAAGAATTCTGTGTTATATTGAAAGTAGGTTGTTTGTATGCAGAATGTTAATAGTTTCATCATATTATCAATAGGACAAGTTGTTCTAGTTTGTAAACTATTATCATTATTAAATCTTTTTCTTAAATAGATAATGCTTCTTCACATGGTACATTTGTGAATAAACTTTCTGCATCAAAGCTTACCAGTAAGTCAGTTCTTTCAATTTTCATGTTTTTAGTTAAATCTACAAAGTGTCTAGAATCTCTGACAAAGGGCTGTGTCTTGTATACCAATAACCTTAGAACATTGAGAGGAAATCTTGGCAAGATAAACAATAGATCTTAATGGAACATGATCTTTATGGATTTTAGGTAGACCATAAAAGTGAGGAATTGTGCTGAAATATGATGTTATTTTAACTTTTTTTCTGACTCACTGAAGTACCTGCGATGCTTTATAAGTAATACTTGTAACTTTGTTTCTCTACTTGGTATGTGTTTTTTTACCTCTTTTCTGTAAGGGTCTGCTGTGAGGGGTTAATCAGTTGTATCCATTACAACTTGCATTGTATTTGTCAGCAGGAAAAATAATTATAGATTTATTTATTTTGAGAGATTTATTTGCTCTCTTCTCACCATAGAATATGTTTGACTTCAATTTTGTTGCTTGTCAAGAGTTTTTTTATTATCCAGTGTAATTCTACTGCTTCTTCTAAAGGCAATTTATGAGTGACTTCCTCAGTGGCTGTCATAATATCCAATAAATGGATATTAGATGTTGTTAAGACAAAGTTTAACCCTCTTTCAAAAATAGAAAGTTCAGTATCTGTTAGATGTTTAGAACTGAGATTTTTAATAGATGAAGTTGGTACATTGGTACATTATAATTTTTGATATGCCCATATAGGTTAGCAAGTTGTTTTTTTTTTGGCATTCTTTTATTTTTTTATGTAATGTAGAATATTATTTTTTTACTGCTAGAGAAATTCTTATGATGTCTTCATACTTAGAAAATCTTTGAGCATTTATTCATTTAACTTTCTTATGTAAATATAAATTGAAATGGATAATTTATATGGTGTGCAACTAAACCTCTAATTCACTCCCAGAGAGCTGAGAAAATTACTCAGAGAGCATTTAACTTTCGTATGTAAATGTAAATCTGAAGGGATAATTCATAAAGGTTTGCAACTAAATCTCCAATTCACTTCTAGAGAGCTGACAAAATCAAGCAGAGAGCAAGTGAAGCTCTATTAAGAGAAAGAATAAATGTTCAAAGGTTTTCTAAATATTAAATCTTGCATTCCATTAATAATATAGAATGTTTTCTAAAAAAAATTTACTGATGAAGACATCACAAGAGTTTCTCAAGCAGTAAGAAAGTCATATTCTACATTACATGGAAAAATAAAAGAATGCCAAAAGAAGGAACTTGCTATCCTACATTGGCATATCAAAAATTATAATGTATCAAGCAGTGTAACAGTTTCATCTATTAAAAATCTCAGTTTTAAACATCTAACAGATACTAAAATTTCTCTTTTTCAAAGAGTATTAAACTTTGCCATAACACTGTCTAATACCTCTTTATTAGATATAATGGGAGGTATCAAGGAAATCATTCAAAAATTGCCTTTAGAAGAGCAGAATTATGCTGGAGAATAAAATGAACACTTGACGAGCAACAAAAATTGAAATCAAACATATCCTATGGTGAGAGAAAAGCAAATTAAATATCTCAAAGTAGATAAATTTATAATTATTCTCCCTGTTGACAAACGCAATGCAACAGTTGTAATGGATACAACTGATTATGATAACAAAATACAAGAACTCTTCACTGCAGCCAATACAGAAAAGTGGCAAAAAATCTGGTACCAAGTACAGAAGAAAAGTTATAAGCATTATTTAGAAAGGATTGCAGGTACTTTAGTGATTCAGAAAAAGTAAAATAATATATTTCAGCACAATTCCTCACCTTTATGGTCTATCTAAAATCAATAAGAATGGTGTTCCATTAAGATCTATTGTTAGTTTTAGAAATTCATCTTGCCAAAATTTGTCAAGATTTCTTCTAAGCCCTTTGGCATACAAAACTCAGTTCTTGATCAGGGATTATGGAAACTTTGAAGAAGTAATCAAGAACATGAAAATTGAAAGAACTGTCTTACTGGTAAGCTTTGATGTGAAAAATTTATTCACAAATGTACCATGTGAAGAAGCATGCTCTATTATAAGACAAAGATTAAATAGTGATAATGTTTTATAAACCAGAACAACTCTTTTTATTGATAGTATAATGGAACTATTAGCATTCTGCATAAAAACAACCTACTTTCATCACAACACAGAATTCTTTAAACAAAATTAAGGAATGTATAAGAGCTCACCATTTTCATCCCTGATTAGCAATATTTATATGGAAGAACTTGAAGCCCACAGCAATAAATACTACTTCATATCCATCTAAAGTTTGGCTTCGTTTTGTAGATGACACATCTGTTGCATGGCTACATGGTGAAGCAATACTATAAACTTTTGGAAAAACATCAACAACATATCTTCTTCAATTAAATTCACAATAGAATCAGAACAAATATTGGCATTTTTAGATGTTCTTTTGACAAGAGTCCCTAATGGCAAAATCAAAACTGCAGTTTACCTAAAACCCACATATACAGGAAAATACTTAGCCTATACATCCAATCACATCAAAAACACACAACATGGATTTATACTATCACTATGGAACAGAAGAAAGGAAATTTGTTCAGAAACTAATGATTTGAAAAAAGAAAATATTATAGAGTAAACTCTTATGATAAATGGTTATCAATCAGTCATTATTATGAAAACCTTAAATGGATAATAAAATAAAAACCATCAAAAGAAAAAACAATTATTGGTACTGTAGTGTACCCATACATATCAAAAATAGCAGACAAATTAAGGAAAGTTTGCAATCAGTATAACATCATAACAGCTTTCCAGAGCCATACCACACTGTGAGGAATTCTAATATCTACAAAGACTAAACTTGAAATGGTGAAACAAAACTGCATCTATGAAATACCATATGAACATGGAAGAATGTATATTGGTGAGACCAATGATTCCTTTGAAAACACTTGCAAGAACACAAACTGATGATTAGAAGAGAGGAAACAGATATATGTCTAAGGTAGCAGACCATGTACGTACCAATGAATATATGTTCAATTGGGAAAATACAAAAATATTGAAAGAGAAGAAAAGATACAAAGAAAAAAATTTAAAGAAGCTGCTCACATGACAATACAAATAATCCCATAAGTCAACCTAGTGTGATTATATATAATGTATGGAAACTATTAATCAACATTGTTCTTAGAAAAAAGTGGAGAAATCAGGAAGAACATCATAAATAAGTATATTAAATTTCTATTGATTGTTGCCTTTGGCAGGATGGCTAAGTTGGTTAGAATGTTAACTTAAAATTCAATACTCAATAATCTAAGGGTACAGTGCGGGTTCAATTCCCATGCTAGTACTGTCACTGGTCAGACCAGCAACACATGAAGAAGAGGGGAGAATAATACAATACCTCTTGAAACATTGTGCATATACTAACCTGCATGCTATTACTAAGAGTTGAATGTATTTGAGATATTTAAATAATGTTAAATTTTTCTAAAGACATTCAATACTCATATTAAATGATGGAAATATTCAGCATATAAATGCAACATTGATTTGAGGAGTTTAAATATGAATTGGACATAAAATTAAAAGAGTCTGACATAAAATGTTATATGAGAATAAGTGAATTAAAAGCTGAATCAAGACAACTTGAAGATAAGTTATATAAATACAAGCAAGATTTAAGAATGGATTTAATGAATTAATTAATAAAATTAAAATGTCTCAAAATGAGTGCAAAGAGTTAGGAAAAAAGTTTAGCAAATTAGAAAAAAAACTAATGATGATTTCCAAATAAAATCCCAAACTGAAATAAATCATTGTAGAACAGAATTTGATGATATTAAAAGTAAATTGAAGACAGAATATTGAGAATTTTTCAAAATGTAAATCAGAAGGTGAAATAAAGAAAATTACAAAAGGAATCTTAAAAAACAAAAAGTAACAGTGCATAAAAAATCAAATTAATATTATTGACCAAATAAGACAGAAAGAAATATTGGATGTGAAGAAAAAGTTAAATAATCATATAAAATGTTTTCAAGATGTAGAAATTATTAGCAAAGAGCAGGAAGAACTTAATTATAAATTGGAAACTAATAATAAGATAATAGTTTAAGAGGTGTGTGGATAGTTAAAGGAACAGCAAAAGAGTATAGTTAGCCAAATATTAATGATAAAGAATAGATTGTTAGAACTTAAATAATATTGAAAATAAAGTAGACGATTATCAAGATGTGGGATATAAACCCACACGTATGAAGGAAGGGTTATATTTTAAAGATAATTATTTAGGTGTGGATATTAGTAAATATCAGCTATGTCAATAGAAAATGAGGTTTTACCATCTAATGAATCAAAAGATAGTAGTAATAATAAACTAAATGGTAATATCTCTAAATTTATTCACTTAAAAGTATTTAAAAAAGAATATGATGAAAGTCCAATCGAACATTTACTTGGATTGGAAGAATTATCTTAAATAAATTAAATGAAAGTAAAAAATTAGCAATAGCAAGTAATCATCTATACTCTTCAGTGAAGAACTGGTAGAGATGTTTATTTAATAAACCAAAAACTTATGGGATTGCTAAGTATGTATTTTTAAACAAATAGAATAATGTCAGGTATCAAATTAGTCGAGATAAGTATAATTCTACTAAAAGTATCTATATCCAATTTTTCCAGACACAGATAGCTAAATTAAAAATTCTAACAATTTTTTTATCAGAGAATCAAATTGTTCAGGTTATAAGAAGGAACTTGCCCAAACGCTTAGAACAAACATTAAATGTAGCAGATAGACATTCAGTGGAAGAACTGTCAGAAATTTTAGGTATACTTGAGGGAAGTGAGAAAGGTTTAGAAAGAGGTATTATCGTAGAAGGAAAAATAAAAACTATAATGTACCAAATATAAAGTGAAGTAAAAATGGAAAAAAATAGAGCTAATATAGACTATAAACAAAATACAAAAACACTATCAAAGAAGGTGATGATATTATAACAATAATAGAAAAATTGGCAAAAAATGTGAATGAACCAAAAAGGAGTGTTAAGATATCAGGAGACTATTCTGTCAGCAATTCACAAAATACTTCTGTGAATATGCTAAGGGCTAGGCCTAAATCTAGTTCATTGAACTAAATCAAGCCATATTGGCATGATCCTGATTGCTAGAGCTTATCATTAATTTGGGAAGCGATGATTTTATTCCTTACTTAAACTCAGTAAATTTCCATTAGATGAATTA